>LR736857.1:12681646-12857060 GCA_902654985.2 Oryctes borbonicus
ATACCTGGAACCTTAGAAATGTGACAAAAATAGTTTTAGAAAAAATTAAAAAAAAATGACCTCTGGGGTTCCGAAACACCCCACGATAGCACTTGAGGGTTAAAAAATACAAGGAATTATTATCCCAAATTTTCGTGTGTTTTAGTGTATATAAAAAATAAACATATTACGATACTATATTAGAACTCTGATCTAAAGATAAAGAAAAGTTTATTATTTATGTATATTGCAAACTTTAATTAGTCTAGTGGCAAGTTAATTAAAAGGAATTAAAAACGAAATATCTAAGTTCAAATAAGTACTAAATAGCAACACAGGCAACTGTGATCGAGCCAAACTGTAAACATTTTTTATTCGATAGACTTGAAGTCCTAACTTTCTCCGTCCTAACTTTGGGGAAGGTAGAGAGCGAAGAATTCAACACAAAAGTAAACAGTAAAGAAAACTCAGCATGTGTTGAAACAAAGATAATGTAAAAGATATGAATTCGTGTTTACAGTATTTACCAAAGATAATCTCATAAAAATATCGTAATAAACTAAAGACTAAACTTGAACAAACGGCATGCTTTAATTCATCAATGGTACCCAGGCCAAGTGCTCGAGAGTTGTCGTGGAAACTCGTCACAACAGGAATTTTTTAGCTAGAAACGTGGATAGGTTCCATCCTTCAAAACACAATAAATGAGTTGTTTTTGGTTAGTTGTTATTTCCGCGGTGATATTCTAATGTAGTGTGGCTTCCAGATTAAAAACGTGTCAAAATTATGCACAGCACAAGGCTTCCTTTTGATGCTCTTAGTATTAGATATTGCTTGGATGCGCTGCTACTCGATTTTTTAAAACAGTATTCTTGAAAAATGCTTTCCTCACGTAGCATATGGTATCAAATGTTGCCAAGAGAAAGTAATATTTTTATTGGCAAACGTAATGATATTCTGACATTTTGAAAATTTATATTATTCATCCTTTGAAAAAGAAAAATTCATCAACGTTATTTTCTGGGGGAAAACCAAAGTCACAAGCTGTTTTCAGTAACATATTGGAAATATCTTTTGCAAAAAGACCCACGAAACTCATACACAACACCCATTTTATGGAATCGAACAGTCTAAATTCACAACGTCATCGACAACGAGTAAATAAGTGGATGTAGAGAAAAACATACTTTTTGTAACAAACATTTTTCAAAACAAGTATTTAGTAATTCAATTGTTACTGTAAAACGTAATTCAAAAACTGAGAATAAAAGAATAAGGAAAAAAAATGAAGTCGAAAAGCTAAGAAAAACGACTAGAGGGGAATTATAAGAAAAGGATTTGGAGCATTAACGTAGAAGGAAGAATTGTACTGTTAATAAATTAAAACTATTTTATTAAAAAGCATTGAAAATAAGAGGCAGGGACTTATAATTATCATTTAAGCCAATTTTTCATTTACTGAAACATTAGTACATACAAACTTTCATTAACTTTTCTATGTGTCAGCTGAAATGCGAATTCACATCCTTCATATGTTGGTACTTTCACATCTAAACAAGTTACCTATTCGATGGAAAGATTAAATCTGGGAAGTCGTGTTTCCAGAAAATAGGTAGGACATAATAGCTACGCTCACATTCACTTTTGTAGATGTAGTTGTTTCCATAGCTACTGAAGAAGAACAATAGCAGAAGGTTAATGTTGTTATGAAATTATCGTTACCTGGCCTTCCTAACCAAAATGACTTGCAACCAAATAATACATTTAATCTCTTTCTATTTCGATTTATGGCTTTTATAATATCAGTGATGTGACAAACAACAATTTACTTGATAGTAATTGTAGAATTTTCGGCTTTGTTCTTTGAAAAACATTTAATAACAAAAAGATTTTCGAAAAAAAGAGGATCACAATTGAAGTGAGATGCGAAGCAGTGGACTAGTAGGAGGCTAACTGCACGTTCTGTTATGTATGCGGTCATCATCATCGCCTGGTTACTATCAGCTGTGTACTTCTAACCTTGTTGCGTATGTTAAATATTTAAATTAAATTAACACAGTAGTGATAAGAATAGATATCAGAATTATGTTGCAGATTACAACTTTGGAGAAGAAGCAATACAATAATAGTGACAATAAAGGTTTGCGTGATGGACGTTATTTCTTAGGCCCCGTAACTTGCTTTGTACGTTAATTCTAAACTAGTAGCATTTTTCCTCGATATAGAAAAACTAATGCGCATCATGGAATGGTAGGAATAATTTTCGTGATAATGTGCAATTCGCGCGTTATCTCAATGAAGATCTCTCGGTGAGTAGACACGTTAGTACAAATATAGGTATATCGCATTTGGATTGCTTTCCGATTTTCTTTCGAATTCGCACTTTATAGCGGAATGATCGAGGCGTAATCGTAAACAGATTGATCTGCGATGTCAGGGTATAAATTAGGTCGAATGCTTCCCCGGAGTGCAATGGTTTCTTCTGAGTTAAGCGAGTGTCGGCCTTTTTTCTGCGACCATTAAAGATTCGCTGAATACTTCAACGAACCTATACGAAAACCGTCTAAAAGGAATGAGATGACTCGCCGTAAGAAACCCGACATCGTAAAATCTAATTATTGTAACAGATATTGGAAGCGGTATCTATTTTTTGTAGTAGTTGCCATCCTACTTAAAATAGATGAGATCCTACTTTATTACCAATGTTACGCTCCGTTTGCTCCTACAAACCTCAATTAACACAAAATGCAATATTTGCCTATTGCTGCAGGAACGGATTAGTCAATTATTATGCCACATTTTATGAGTATTCTGACAATAAATCAATAAAATAATGTCCATATAGATTAATGCGAAATTAGCGTAAGAGTTAAAATGTAGCACAACACTTTGCGGAATGAAATCCGGCCGTTCAAGTATTAATGTGCAGAATTATTTTATTAATTAGAAATTAACGAAACTAGTGCAAATGAATGCAATATTTCGCACTAGTGATTTGCTTTGGCATAACGTAACCTGAATTTACTTGGTATTTTTTCTGGTAAGACCCTCGAAGGAAAAGTGGAAAGAATTACTGGACATGAGGACATCCTATGTTAGATTGTGGACTGGTAACTGGTACTAAACAAGTACCTGCACAAAATGGGAATCGTACCTGAACCAGTATGTAGAGGATGGGGTACGGAAAAGGAAACCACACCTTAAAAGCATACAACGGCATAAAATACAGTGATTTAGACGCATGAAAAATAAACATAGAACCGAAGAAAATTATTTACTTTTGAAGGGTCACAGAACTCCTACGGTACTAAGAAATTACTCAGAGGGTGCAATAGGTCGCTCGATCGTAGTGCAGGAAACCGCCGTTGTAATAATATTTGACTATTGATTAATAATTTCCTTTTTAATGTACAGAATTGCACAAAAATGTTCTATGACTTGTTTATTGTCAGTTTCTGCAGTAGCCATGGCATATACATACATTCAAAAATATATGTATAAAAGTTCAACGAGTGTAAACTTTCGCACTACGTCTTAATTCTTGTATTAATTTCGCACTACACTATATGAACGCCACTTGCGACTCATTCCGGTCTAAATATATTACTCCAGATTAATAAATTCCACGGTTAATTTATTGCCAATTATTTTGTTACAATTTTGTATGATATAGTGAATTTGAAGACATTATAAACGGCCACTACAACAAAAAAGGATCATGTAATTGTCATTCAGTCAGTTGACTGCTTAGTATCAAATCTGTTCAAATGTAATGAACATCCTATGTTCCTGAAGGCAAAATATGGAAGAACGCCGTAGTTTGAGTCTATTGTCAAATATTTACCATAAGTCAGCTGCCAAACCCAAGTTTTTTAAGTAAAGCGCAATACGGAACATATTGGACGGTTTGGACGAATTCAATCTCGAGTAATGGTAGTTTCGACTTTCTTCGAATAGAAAGTAAAGTAGCTATAATATTAACTACGGATTGAACCCAGACACAATAGTGAGGCGGTAACCACAAACCTTCGCATTATGTTATACGCAACTATCTCTTCTTGAAATTTTGCCAAATCTGTGTATCTCACAATCATTAGCAACTCATACTCCCCCATTTACACTAACAGCAATTCTTGAAAAATGATAGATCCGTGTCAATCTTCAACAAGCCACACGTTGTTATAACAAACAACTACCTTCACATTTACTTAATTTAAAACTTTACTTTGAAGTTTCCGATTTCTAAAAAGATAATTTGTTTTATATTTGATATTGAAAATTCTGATGTTTTTGTACGTTCCGCCTTCGAAGAAAACCTTAATTTTTTTAACGTTGTCTTAACACTGGTGCCGGCTTCAATATTTGGGCAGTTACCCGTCACGTATGTAACGTAAAACAAAGTAAAGTTTAAATGAATAGGAGACAAAGTGATGACGTAGATCGAACAAACAAAGTACAAATGTCTTTCATTTAGCATAAGTAACAAACAATTAAATTCATTGTATTCATATTTACAACACCAAGATCGGATATGATACAAACGCGTTGATTTTATAATTTCTTTGCTTCCAATAAAAGTCCCAAGTATAATTACAATGTAAATTAATTTGCAATTCAACTTACTTATTAGTGTCACATCACACATTAACTGGTTTATCTCGTCGTAGCATACGTTAATTAATTAATACCCACACGTTTGCATACCATGTGTAATGTCTACAGGAAAGACATTGTGCAGTTTGTACAACTAATTTTTGCAACTCGAACGCATTTGTTGAGCATTATCATTTTTATCATTACCAGCGGTGTAATGTTCGTTGTGTCTATGCCGGAGGGTATTTCTGTATGCAGAAAGTCAAGACACATTCAAGGACAAGGTGGAGTTATGAGGAATGCATTCTTTAATATGACATGTTTACATTATGGGACAACTGAATGTCGTTGTCTCTTGCCGTTCGTCCACAGATAAAATTTACGAAGTTATTGACCTCTTTAAGGCATCATCGTGAAAATTTTATTGTTTCGTAGGCTCACAATATATGTTTTATTAGTCTTTAATCGCGTTGGCTTTGTGAAGGATTTAAAAATAACTGGACGGACCAGAAAATAATTGTGCAGCTTTGTGAAATTTTATATAACTCTGCGTATTTAAATACTTTCTTTACTATCGTTCCATAGGACTTTCAGGCGATTAATTAAGAGGTGTAATTATAAAAGAGCTTTATGCACTTATTTTGAATGATACAATAAAAATGTTCGATTCTCATCAACATAAAAGCAGGTGCCTTATATATACGATGAATAGTATTTATCCAAAGAAACTCCCCTGTGGAACTCTGTGTGTTGGATTGCGACTGCGACTAATAATTTTGGCTCCGTCCATATAGCACAAATAGTAAAACCTTGGCAATAAAATTTCGTGGTCCCCACTGCTGAATACTTCTACTGCTTCATGTTTCGAAAATTGTTTCAGTCATTCTTCATAGTAGGCTTCCTTGACCAATCGCTATATGACAAAACACGATACTAACGAGCTTTAACCACTGTTTGTAGTTCATTTGTTGTCAATGGTAGATGAAAGTATGTCCCTTCTTGTTTATTTTGTACCCTTTTATATAAATTATGTAACCCTTTGGCTAATTTCAGTTCTGTGCAATCTCATGAACAATAGTTCTTAAAAATTTCGTAGTAAATATCTTACCTTTCAAATTTTCTTAAATTCATGGGACAAAGAAGCAGGCATTTTTTTACTGCAATTTATCGACGATTGCTGTATGTACTATTGCTTTCTTTGTTTCATCGACGAGAGACACACCCATCCAGATTTATATAATTTTCGATTTTATGCTGCATGATTTTTTTGTATTAGTGATGATTTTCCTCACTTGTCGTGGTCTTCAATAATTCTATGTAATTATCTCTTTGAATTTGAATAATATTGAATAGGACACCCCACCATTCTGTATAAAATAACATTACATGGTACAACAAAGGAAAGATTGTATGCGGAAAAGAAAGAAAATATGCCTCATCATGTCTGAGATTCATATTACAATTTTCCAAAATAAAGCCGATTTGAAATTAGCAGCGGTAACGTATTTGGAAACACTTTTTCTGCAGGTAGATGACAAACTTCTTCAAAAGTAAATTAGACAATATGATTTTGGCGCAAGAAAGAGCGTCACCATATAATCTTCTAGTGGTTCGTGACCGAGAATATTTAAGCAACTTTCCGTTTACCAGGCGATTTAATGGGTGCCAAACACTATTAGATTGATTTTTATGAATTGTTACGTGAGTACTCTCAGATACACAATTTAGGATGAAATTGATAATTCGAATGAAAGAAATAATTGAATTTCTAATGCTACACAAAACTTAAGAAGGCGAATTCCACTTACATAAACAACAATAAAGGGCCCTTTGAGCAGTTCCTTCAAATCTTAATTAATAGTAAACAAGTTTTTATCAAATATGTCGTGTTGCAACTATTTCCTATTGATTATATTTGAAATTCATATTAACGTTCGTAAATTTTGGGAAAACATTATATTTTTCACAACGTTTAAGAAACAAGATATCACTTTGCATTAACCTAATTTTAGTGTTCACATTACCAAAGCGGTTGAATGAAGACCCGTGATCAATAATGATAACAACACTGAGCAAGAGAAGTACGTAACTGCAATAAAGGAATACGCGAATGTAACTTTTTTATAGAAATTGGATTAACGAACAGTTTTTCATTTCAATAAATGGCTGTTTATTATATCGATGAACACACACTTTCATACACGTTATATTCAATAAATGGATTTCTTGACATGAAGAATTACACCTATTATGATGAAAAATCCCTATTACTTGGTATAATAAATGAACTCAGCGAGCACGATATGTTGAATTCATATTTTCAGTGAAGGACAGTGGGGTAGTATGGTAAATAGCACCCCACAGTCTTTGCTATCATTATTTTTTTATAGAAAACTTTGTATCTGCAATAGCAACAGGAAACGTAGTGGTCAAAATAAAATGGAAAACCCGGTACGATATCGTACATGCATGTATACTTATACAGAAAAAAACTTGGCGCATATAGTTATGCGTTTCAAAACGGATTTCTTTATTGTTCGTAGCGGCATTGTATTGTAACCTACGCAGTTATTTATTTCAAACAAAGATTACTTATCTTCACACGTGATTTTCACTAAGAACACCTGTTAGATACACACATAGGCGCAGACCGTATTATTTAAATCGGCTTAAGTATAGCTATGTATGCGTATATACACGTAATACCTACGGACTAAGTAAGAGCATACACCTTGGCGGGATTGTCCATATTTTATATCCGAGTTTCAATGCACTGTTATTTATATTCACACACAAGTAACAAAGTACGTTTAATACTTTGTCATATAAATTACGGGCTTTATCGCATTGTTCTATTTCAAGATAATTGTAATTCGTTCCGTTGCTTATATTTGTAAAATATAGTGTAGATAGTCATGCTTGAAATTAACTTAAATACCTTCCAACAGTACTTCCTACGGTACCCTAGAGGAAACCTGAAATTTGAGAACCATGTTGTTTCCTCCTATACGTCACATTCCTAGACTAATACAAAAAAAGACAAAGCAATTTTATGAACTGTGGAATGTAATATGGAATTGCTTTGCAGACATATGCTAAGCAATAAATAAAGTTCAAACATTTGAAGCAGAGGTTTATGGTGCATGAAACACGCAGCAGTTAGAACTTATTCAATTTAAATGGAATAATTGTAGATACCTCCAACAGGTTTAATTGTCAATATGTAAGATATGTTTTAAATTATACGTAGCTTCTTTAGATACAGGGCAACTATTTCGATGCTCATCTTGTAGAAGCTAGTATTGCTGAAAACATTCAGAAATACTCAATTTGAATCATGGCTCTAGTGTGTAAGACGTTTAAGATATCGGGTATTAAAGAAACAGCACTGATAAAAGTTGACATGAATTGAAGAGGACGCAATAATATGGAGAGTGCTTCATTTACAACATCAAACTTCTATCGTACATTAATAAAACCGAAGATCCTGTGCAGCTGAATACAATTTTATATCGTGCAGCACTTCTCGCAGAACATTTTTTTGTTTGAAAAGTCTTTCTCTAAATTGCTCCCGCACTAGCTGGACACGCTATGTAAAAAAAAGTGTACATAAAAATGCTTTAGTTAAAAAAGTTTTGCATCAGGCTAAGAATTTAAGACTCTTACAGTTACAATGAATAATGCAGCATTGAATTATCAGCATTGAAAAAAATAATTTATTTAGGGCATTCGATTTTTGAAAAATCTCAACTACTGTTACCAAGCAAAAGTTTTAAAAGGAAGCTTTATAATAATTATCTTCTCGAGTAATTTAAAGAAAATCTTAAAATAAGAAATATTCGAAGACAAATCCTGCGTAACATGAAATCATCTTCAAGTATACAAAGGTGCTCAGTTTACGCAGTACGCGATATATGTTAGATTTTGTAAATAGAGTAGCCTGTATGTTATTTCGATCATAGATGTCTTTCATCAGCTCATGTCAACCATTACCGATATTCTCATTGCTTACTATGAGATAATTTTAGTAAAAACTTATCTCCATCGCTTCATATTTAATTTATTAAATAACGACACATTTCAGATATGTAGGAAGATGTTCATTAAAAAAATATATAACAATTTCTCCATCAGATTGCGGAAAAATGTACAGGTGTTCCGTTAAAAAAACATTGCATGGCAACTATTTCGATGGAGATATGGATTTGTAGACTCTGGATGATAGAAACAAATCTTTCGATGTATTTCTTGAACTCCCAAGAAGTATTCAATCGAATAAAATTTCAATCGTCACCCTAGCGTGTGAAACATTTAAGTTATCAAAGCTGCACTTTGTAAGTATGTCAAATTTTTCCCATCTTATCTCAAGTATCAAAAACTAAGATATATAGAGGGAATAGACGAAGTATTGAAAGGCGTCTAAAATGATAGTAATGTGCAGGCCATTCCATTTGGAAAATCTAATTTGCATCGTGCACTGCGTAAACTGACCAGCCTAAATACTTGAATACAGCTTTAGGTTATGCAGCGTTTGTCTCTGAACATTCTTTATTTAAATATAAAGTTTTTGTTTACAACGCACAGATCTTGAGTAACACTTCACTAAAGTTCTTTAATTTTAGTGGCAAACGAACAGGGTTTCGAACAGTATTTTACATGTTTGCTTAAAGGTGAATAGTTTGCAAGTGTTTTGTTTTATATTGTAAAAACAATGGTAGACATTATTAAAGGTACGTAGCTTTCAAATTACTTAATTTGCCTATTATTAGATAAAGGTATTGGCAACTACCTCTTATCAATTTATGTTGAATAATATTTTGTTGTGTGACAATTAGGTAGGCTTTATTTGGCTAGAACTTTTTAGTTACCACTAGTTATCTAAACCAATGGCGTATTTTATAACTAGTACTGTATGTACTTTAAAAATTACGAAACATCTCACTCCCTTTTTGTCCTTTTTAAGAATAATTTAATCCTTAAGGTAATGGCGTTACGGTATCAAGATACACATTTTGGGAGCAATTACGAAGCATGAGAAAACTTCAGCCAACTATTTTAAAGTCAAGGATTTTTTTATTAAATGACGTGGAAGATCTAATAGAAAATGAAAATATATGTGATAGTGAGTAAATTGAAAAGGAAATAAAATCACTTACGACAGTATTCGTGAAAGGTGGAGGCAGAATCGGTGTTATGGGCAAAATTTTCTTCAAAGCAATGATAAATAGAAATAAAAAGAGAATATTATAACGTCAGGAAAATATGGCGCTGTTCTAGAATGCACTAGAATTCGTGGACGTCTAAAAGTTGTTTTCGCTGAAGCTAACGAGCAAACACGTCGTCATACAATTAATAAATAGGGTCAAGAGGAATCCGAAGAGGAGGTGTTAAGAGCTGCAAAGCTTAACCTTTTTCAGAGTGTGAAAAGGCAAAGTGTAAAGACTCTTCGTGAAGTGAGCACTTCTCCAAAACGTGTAGCGTACACGCCTAAGAATTCGCAGAATCAAGCACTTGCATTATTTGTTCATTAAAGTTAACTCGCTGTCAATATATAGGACTTCGACACGATGCTATGGGTTAAATGCTACGAGAATAAAGGGTTAAATAACTGACACCCAAGTTACCACAAAGTATTGGATGCAAAAAAGAAGTGTTACTCACAGCGTGCTATAGCTAATGAGGAAACTGTTGAAATCAAACGATACTGGACCATATAGCGCAGCGTCTAGCAAAGATCGAAAAACAGGTGTTAGCTGCCGTACAAAAATAATTACCACAATCGTAGCGAATGTTTTATGTAAATGAAGATGCGATGAAAATGGTAGTCAAAGTAGCTACAAACAAGCATTCCAACAAGAAGGTCTATATGATATCCCAAAGCCCCGGTACGGTGTTTCTAATGACGTCAACTCTGCCGTAGTTTTTCAAGAACTTGGAATTTAGGTTTAGAGCTTTACAAACATTTCTTAATTGCAATTATAACTGACGTAGATTTTTTCCAAAAGTATGCAGACACAGCTACAAACTTATATGCTCAACTGCACGGATGGTGTCCATCGCCATCTACACTTCATAAAATACAAGTACACTCCAAAGTTGTGATGGAAACATTTCTTCCCCCTATTGGAGAATTGTCCGAGGACACCCAAGAATAAAGCTACGAAGACGTAAGGTATTATAGAGAACACAACACTCAGAAAGTGAGTTGCAAAGCAACTAATTAGGATTTATTTAATATGTTAATGGTATCTTCAGGTTAACTAATATCTAGTATGAGAATTTTACCCAAAAGGAAAAGTGGACCATTATGTCCAGATGTAATTGCGTCATTAAAAGCACCTGCATCCTTCTCATGCAGTGACAAAGAAATCGACTCGAACTAACTTTAAATTCTCTCACATCTTTGATTATACCAGCTTGTAAATAGGTAGGTTTATTAAATACATCGTATAAATATTATATTGTCACTCGTTTTTTTAATGACGTATTTTTATTGTTTGCTTCATTTATATGTTTATAAACATTAAGAATTTACATTGCAAATTTTGTTGCCTAATATTATTCGCACCTCAACATCTTCAATTTCCTCATCAGATTAAACCTATATGTGTTCAAAATATTTCTTTCTGCAAATTCACCATTTCTTAGGTACACAATACACGGATTGTTTCTTCTGTAAATTATGCGAATTATTGGATCATGCAGATACATCTAAAAAAACAACACAAAACTACATACTTAATTTTTCAACTCCTAATTTCCTATTCTGAATCACTGTGCGCACATTTTTCCGGCCATGTACAACGTGTCATAGTAACAATATATAGAATTTCGACAAGTAGGTATATAATTCGAAAAAACGATACAATTAAATTTGGTGTATTGAAAGAGAAAGGAGCACTAAATTATCGTGTTAGTTTCGTCTCAGATTAACCTATTATCATGTGCACGATGCATGAGAGGTTATTACATCAAATGCAGCTCGTGCGGCTGTCTTTCTTAATTTACAACAATTAATGGCGAATTAAGTGAAAGAAAAATATGTTACACATGGTGGTAACCGACAATGATCATGTCACGACCTCGGCTGATGATATTGAGGCAGTGATACCGTCACCATCGCCTTCATCAGGTTGCTAGTTAAAGCTACCGTCAACATCGTGAAATTAACACTTAATTGAAATGTTTAAATTCGTTCTTGCAATATCCGTACATAAATTTTAATTGTTTCAGCGCTCTGATGCCTCTGTTTCACACATGATAAATAAGCGAATTGAATTAAATGAATTTGGCTTTGAAAATTTAATAGCGCCATCCAGACTGTGTACTATGAATAAGCATTTGTAGTTTAATTAAATTGACTATAGAAACTTCGAAGGCCGAATAATCTTGTTGACTGAGAATTATTATTTTTTAATTTGGTACGGATATATAGTAAAAAATAATGGATTTGTTATATTTTCACATATTTTTGCTTCTGGTTTAACAGGATACATGGCGAAATTTGATTGAAGCTAGAAGAAATGTTCAAATTGAGCTCCATTTGCAATTTGGCACTGATCAACAAAATATCTCGCTGAACTCCGTATTACTTATCACACGATTGATTTCTTCTGTTATCTATCCATTCTTCTAACTTTTCAGGCTTGTTTGATGTTTCGTTTAAGTAATCACGAACGTGCGAAATGTTGCCGCCATATATTCTCGTATGGATGATTAGGTCTGTTTGGAGTTGGAAAGAGAGTTAAAAGTGCTGGCGTAAACTCGTTTCTCAGTAAATTTAAATAATTAAAATTTTTGAGGGTGCTGCGAACGAACTTCCTCCAACCAATGACCGTTTTCAGTTTAGAAGTAACCACAATTTTGCCTATTAACAGTACCATTAAGACAAAACCTTGCTTCGTCAAAAAAGACTATTTGTGTTATCAAATTAGGTCGTTCTCGCATTTTGAGGAATTTCAGTTTTGTAGATTTCGGAATTTTGCGGGCAAACTTTTGGGAGATCTCATGATTTGTCTCAATTCCGTTGTAGACACATGTACAGTAAAAAGTTGAGTGTCAAAATTAACACTCAAAAAATGGTAAAAAGTATTTCTCATGGATGTTAAATTTTCTGACAGATAATAAAAAAGCACTACTACAACTGCAGCGTAGTTATAAAATTGAGGCGTTACTTAAAATAGTCAGAGGCTATTTACATTCTATCATCTGTTCGATAAAATCGTCAATCCAATATTGGGCAAGAGTAATTCTTCATTACTGTTTGGTGTACGTAAATTACACCGGCCGCAATTAATTTTTTGAATATTTCATTAAAATATGATAAGTGTATTTCTGAAGGTCAACTTAAACGATTGTTTATCGTATTGCATTGGTTGCTAGCTTGTTTTCCAGCATATATAAGAGCTAGATATTCCGCTTATGTTTTTACAGGAACCGTTAAAATCTGATAGTTGCAATCGAAATGTACAAAATTTAAAAAAATGCGTGGAGTATGTTTGAAGCAATTGTAAATGATGCCTTGCAGACGAGAACGTGCACCTTATAAACAATTAATCCTCTCCGAACGTGACCAGATTATTGGGCTACCTGAAGGTGATGTTAATTTCCGAAATTTGCGCGTAAACTTAATCGTAGTCATTCGATTTTATTACGGTCTTGGAGCCTGTGGATTGCAAACCAAGGTAAAGCATGTAAAGCAGATTCAGGCACACCCAGGAAGACCACTCCCTGAAAACATTTTCTTTTGAAGCGCTTGGTGTATTGCAAAGCGGTGTTGGTGATCCTCCAGTTTCGCCCAATTCCATTTTTTTTGTTTGAATTAGGTATGTAGGTAAGACAAATTTTTGTTAAAAAAAAGTCCAGTAAACGACTTAAGCAACAAAACTTGATCCTTGATATTTTAATTCTATACATGTAAAAAAATTCTCAACTTTATTGATTCCATTTACTAAACTACAGAATTTATTCATCAAGAGCAACTGTTTTTCTACTTGTCTAGAAAAGTCTAGAGCTGTACCAATTTAAAAAAGGGCTACTAGCAATGATCCAGGTAGTTATCGGCCAATTTCTGTAGCTCCGGTTTTTGCAAAAATCTTGGAAGAAGCTTTAAAAAATAAGTCAAATGTCTGGATTTAAGTACCCTTTTCAGTGAATTTCAATTCGGTTTGCCCTCTGTAAGTATTTTAAAATAGTTTATAGGTTTACTGTCCTTTGCTTACAAGAGTAATGACAACTATCAACATCGCTTTGCTTTATGACCTTAGCAAAGCTTTTGATAGTTACTATGGTATTAGTAATGGAGCCACTCATACAGTTTTCAACAAACTGTGCCAAACTGATATGTTTGGAGATCAATAGCGATATTTTTGAACGCTATGTTTAGAAAATGTTGATGCATGTTTATTTGTAATTGCGCTATAACTTGAAATCAGGTAATAATATACGAGTTTTTTCACTACTTTTTCTCGTGTACAATACTTTCCTGGAGTTTGGTCCGTTCGTCCTGAATAACCCTGTATAGTAATGATATTGTATTAGGAAGGGAAAAATTAAGAAAATTTTGAAATTAATGCTTATCGGAAATACTTAGATGAAATTTAGGGACGAGGAGTTCGGGAATGTCTCTAGAACAGTATTTCGGCAATTTAGATTTGAGTCATATGATGAGTTATAGAAACTTAGTGAGAACCGAGCCTGCAGAAAGGAGTACGCTCCAGGAAATTAGCAGAAACTAATCAAACTCGTGTTCTATCGACTCTCGTGAAAACCAGTAGGCAACACGAACCCATTCTCCTGAGACGAATAAACACGAGTCTGTCTATTCTCTGCTAATTTCGTGAAGCACGACTCGTTTCTGCAGGTTTAGTGAGAACTAACTTGTATGGCGAAATTCCCGTACATAATGTGTTTTTTTTTTGAAAATCGGACACTTTTGAAATTTCATTTAGATATACCTAAACTTACATAAAACTTGTTGTAGAAAGATTTTTACATTACCATGAGTTTGGCGTTTTGGAAAATGGAAAAATGGAACACAGAAGTTTTTGTCCCGTTTCACCATTACCGTTATTTGTCTCTCACCCACTAGAGCCGGATAAAATTATATTTCTTTTGACAAAATTTTGCTTTTTAATACAATGACCTAGCCCAATCTCTAACAGACAGCTATTAAAATATTGATGGATACATTTTGAGTTTTTGTAATTCGAAATTTTTAATTAAATTGAATTTCCTTTTTCGTTTGGCTAAATATTTTTAAATTTAAATCTTGTATCTGTACACTGAAGTTCTTCAGGGAATTGATGAACTACAATGTCCGTTCTTCAACCTTGTTCCGTGGATAATTTTTACGTTAGAAGGTCAAAATAGGTTTATTTTATGAAGTTTTCAAGCTTTCGTTGAATTAACGTGGAACCTTTTATATTCTCATCGAGGAATTTTTAAATAAGTGATCTTATCGAAACTTGTTCATTCCATCTTCACTTGTTTTTTAATTCAGACTATCTGAACTAAATCAAATAACATCCTTGATTACTTCGAAATCCATTGAAAGCTTCCAGGATGACGATGTCCAAATTTCAGATACGATAGTGTCAAGTAGAGTAAATTAGAATAATTACCAGGAAAATGGTTCCGATTTAATGACGGGATGCGAATAGCATTATGCTTGTCCACATAAAATGCAATAACGACATTTTAAAATAAATAATTGAACTTTCTGTTGGTGATTTTACTATCTCGCCCTAAAAGTAGTTTACTGGTTTCTTGTTTTCAGCAAAAACACTTCTTGTACACATGTATAAGCTAAATAAGAAAAACCGATCTGGGGGAAACTGGAGGAAAGAGGTCATCAACATTGCTCTTTCTCGTAATGAGATGGAACTAAATGCAATGAAACGTCAAAAATACACTCTCAACTTTATGTATACTGACTCTTATTTAGTTCTCTTCCCAAAACAAGACAAACTCACACTCAAAATATTTTCTTAAAATATTCAGTTCAATTTAATTTAGAGCCTGGCTACAATATATACATAAACAAAGAGAAAGCAGAATTCTTGGCTGTGTAAATGAATAAACAGGTGAACTGAAACAAAGGAGGCAATTGGTAATTCTTCTGTTAGGAATGTCGAGGCCAAGTTATTAAATCTAACAATAAGTAGGTAAATACGTTACATTACTATCCTTTTCAGCTGCGACATCACAATTTTGCTAGAGTCATACACACTTATCTTTGCTGCTGTCACTAGTTACTATCTGTACCTGCTCTAGTATAGGGATTAGATCAATGAAATTATATATTCTTTCGATTTTAATATCTGCTTGAATGTTATTGTTTTCTGGCGTTGGAAGCTTTAGCAAACGGCAAGAAGACATGGAATTGCATATTCCAGCAGCAATAGTGCGTATGGTTGTATTATCACTCCCCTTTCATATTTTTGACGCGCTACGTGAGTTTTTTAGTTCCCTTCGCGCTATTTACACATATTATTCACACTGGTAAGTGTTAGGTTGTAAAATATTACTGTCTCTCCATACCTCTCGGACATTAGCATACAATAGAAATCTTATTATTAATCTACAGCCGTACATTATTTTGTATTACAGACTAGTACAATGTATATACAGATTACGGGTATATATGCAAAACGTTTCGCCTTGACAAACGAGAGAGCAAACGCACCAAGAAAACAATAAGCTAGTTTGGGTTCAAAAGGTGGGACAGGTATACTTTGTTTTATGTTAATAAAGTTGTTACAGACTACCCACCAACGTGTTGCATTTTGAACAGATCGTTGTCAATCAACAGCATGTGGCACACTATTTTATCGAAGTGGAGACATATATAGCACATACACATGTAGCTATACAACTTGTACACATAGCGAAATAGTTATTTCGACCATTAGATCCTAGATGTCTGTTGCAGGGTCCACCGCGGAGATGAATAACACTTAAGCAGGGAGAAAATGTAGGGCTATTTTGAATCTGCGCAATATGCGAAGCAAGCCTTGAATTGCATGCGTAAGACACTAGCTCTTTAATTTACCGACATTACGCCAATTGCATTTAAATTTTAAAACAGCGGTAGAACAGCGAAATACACTCAATGTTCTTCAGCAACAAGACTTCCTCTGAAACCCATGTCCTGAACCGCAGTAAATACTTGCGGAGTGTAAGTAGAAAGTTGGATATAACAAACGTAGTAAATAGAAAACGGGATTTTAAAATCAACAATTTTCCGCCACTCTTGCCAAGCATCTAAGAACATTTAGTTCTTTGCGGACGATTCAAATGTTACAGGAAACATTGTTAATGGACATGAGATGTCGCTAATTAAAATAATAATGTGTTTAAGAGTTTCTTGGTAGTAATAACAACAACAGTAGAAACAGCTAGCGTATTTATTTACTGATGTTGTTACTCTTAATGTAGTTACCATATATATAAATGAAAATTGTTGCTGCTCCGGCTTATATGCGCCTTATTTTCCGTTATGTTAGGCATATTCTTAGCTCCAATGTAAAATTCAGCTATTCAGCTACTTTTTTTTTATTTATATGAATAATAAATATGATAGAAGAGATTGTGGAATAGTATGGCAAACAACACAAAAGTATCGGCAAATTTCGCACCACACAAGTTTAACTGATTAATCTGGGACAGCTGTTTCGAGGATACGTTTCAACCCAAGACTGAATGATGTGAGAAAAAACTACTTTTAATATGCTTGTTCTATCGCTACTCTCGAGAATAATTATTACTCTCGCCTTCACACACCTAAACTAAAGCATGCGAAAAATACTGAAAAATAGACGAAAGAGTCTCTAATCATTGCAGCACGAAGCATGCAAGTTCTTTATTGTAGCTATTTATACTTGAAGGGAATTTTGCTATTAGCAAAATTGATTATTGTTTAAGAAACTAGTCGCAACTATGTTGTGTTTTCCGCAGTGGTTGGGTTGAAAATGACGATTAATCAATTAAATTGTTGTGGTGCGGAGTGTTCCGATACTTTTGTGTTGTTTGGGTTACATATGGAGTATATCGTATTTTCTTTTGTTTCACAAATAACCCTGTATATTTTATAAGAATGATGATAAGATGTTCAATATAAGAACATTCTACTCTCAAACGCTACAGAAATAATGAATTGTAGCTTTTATTTTTTCGTTCAATAATTTTGAAGTAGCACGATATTTATTATAAGCAATTAACAATTAATAATTTAAAGAACGTTTTCAAAAGCATCACTGACTAGCTTTGGTGTGTCTTCTAGCACATTGATGGTAAGATTGAATTGTTATTATTTTATGTAGTAAATGCGCTCTAGTAATACTTTTCCTGAACGCATTCTTGTTTGACCTCCTGAATATATCCTAAAAATAGTAGAACTGAAATTTGATTTACTCATAATATTTGTGCTAGTAGCTTGTTGAGAGTTAGTACGTTGTCTTGTATTAATTAACATTTTTTTTTTCTGCTATCATTCAAGATTTAAACCAACAATGCATCGAAATTAAAATAGGCAACTGAAAGGCAAAGGTTTGGAAGACGAAAAAGAATTTGGCAAGAGTATATTCAGAACAGAAAATAGCAAAGATGAAGGAAAGGCCTCCAGAATAGATAAGTGTTATGTGTCTTGAATAGTAACATCATTGACTGTAATGTTTTTGCACGTAAGTCAATTTTTGTAGTGATATTTTTCTTGGAAAAGAAAGTCAATGAAAATAGTAATATTTTGAGGAGGAACAGTTAATGGCAATACCATTGGTGAATAGTATCAATGTTTCAAAAGGGGATCAACGAGTGTTCTATCGCAAAAAAAAATTAAATTAATGGCTCTGTAATAGTCTAAAAGATCAGATTAATAATCACGTAACTTTGAAAGAATAAATTGTAATGTCACACAAATCATTTACTGAACATTTAATGTACATTAAGTTAGTTAACACTACTCTTTTGATAGCAGAAGCAATGCGCCATTAAGTGGATGAAAATTGTGTCATTCCCTTCTGAAACATCCGGAAGCATTTCGTGCGGATTTCAACCTTGAAATTGAATATATGCTATCAAATGGAATCATTGAAAAATCAAGAGCCTCATACATTAATCCTGTCATTATTATCAAGAAGAAAATCGATTCAATCCGATCGCCGCGCAATGCACGAATCTTGAACTTACTAATGAATTGTATTAAATACCTGAAAATATTCCTCGCTTTAGTTCTCCAGTGCTAAAATATTCCCCAATTTAGAACACAAATTCGCTTCATCCCATTCTCTGAATCAAGCAATGAACTCTGTGACTCCTCTATTAATGGCACAATTTCTCCGTCTATTTGGGCCCATCAACAAGTTTCACTGCGACAACCTTTGCTCTGAAACATATTGTTGATGGGTTCTTCTCACTGCCCTAGTACTTTCTGAAGATGAACAGCCCCCCTGCAAAAGTATGTTAATATAACATTATTTTAATCAAAATTAGTGCAATGAACGAGTTTATCATTTTAATAAATATCTGTTTATTATATCGAGGAACACATATTTTCGTATGTACACTAGATACAATAAATGAAATTATTGATATATAGAACACGTCTATTTATAATATCTAAGTACCCTAAAGTTTGTTTCGCTTCTCACGTAGCAAGCTAATGAACGAGTATTTTTTGTATTTTTTTGCTTTTGGTTGTTTCAACAAAGCGAAACCAACGAATACCATTTACTCAATTCGTTTTCTTGGTGCATTACCATCATCCCACTTCGGTCATCTACAGCTGGCCAACTTCGGAATGGAATGAAATCTGGAAAAGTGTAGGTTTTTCAAGATGTTTATTCTTTATTGGGGCTACAACATCCAAGAAGAAGGCATCTCCAACGAAGAAGATCGACTAAAGGGAATTCAAGATTTTCAATGGGCATGCGACGTCAACAACTGGAAAGGAGTTACCACCTATCACACCAATAATTCACCCTGATTTTTTTAAACTACTTATTTCGACAACTTTAGTGCCAGTTATGGTAGACCTATAATTTATGAATTTTGTGGCTGAAGGATATTTTAATATGAAACTTTTATTATATCGGGTCATTCGAAAGTGCGGTGTTTATATAACTAACGCATTTAAATAGGGGCGCTAGACGTCATATTGTGAGATTAGTTTTCTTTAATTTAATGTTTTCGATTTTATTAAACTGTCGAATTTATGACAAATCTAGGAAAAACTGATTCTAGTAAAACTCCAAATAAGTTTTGAAGTGCTAAGGCAAACAAATAACCAGTTGTGCTAGCCTAATTAATATAATTTCCATTTAGTCTAGTTTTAATATGCTAAAGAAGTAATCAAATTAATGAACAATCTAGCTGCTGATTATTCAAGTTAGGTGTTAAGGAGGAAACCTTTGATAGTATTATTAGAAAAATAAATTATAGATACATGCACACTTATGTTCCATATTTATTAATATTTTTAAGTGCCAGAAGATACTCACATTTGAATTCCAAATATAGAAACATTATACTCCTTCGACCAAAAGCTACCAACTAAATAACGAAAAATTTGGCATATTTTTTTGAGGAAGATTATCCATAAAACCATGCAGATTATCTCCCTATATCGATTTTAAGACTCCGTTTTGCGAAAAAACAACTGTAGATATTGATTACGTAAGCATATAACTATAAAGCTTGAAATTATTTAGATTTATTATCAAACTTCGACAGAGGAAGGTAAAAAGAAGAAATTTATGTAGATTGTTTAAGCGAGATAGTTAGGTTATAGCTTTATTACTCTCTTTGCGACATCAATATGATATATTTCTCGTTGGTATCAGTAACATTTGTAGTATTTTTACGACCACCATAAAGTTGTCTAAATCTAACAGGCTATTCAACGTTAGTGGCATATTTGTAATTCCACCGCTAACATGACGATATAACGTGGTAGTCGTATACTTTCTGTCATACACTATCTTTCCTACCAATGGTGCCTAAAAACTTGTTTTAAGATTATGTTTCGTATCACATACTCCGGGGTGATAAAATATAAAAGTCCTATGAGTCGAAGCAGAGAAATCGTGACGGTATAAAATCAAGTAAAACTCCGGCGTATGTGGAAATTGACGGTGCAGCGAAACGTGCTGCAATAATCTCAGTTTAAAAACGTTTAAATAAATCGCTTCCGCCGAACCTATTGCAAAATTCTTGGACGCAAAACATATCACGACAATGAAAATGCAACTATCACGACGTAACTACCTTATACGTGAAACGAGATATCCGGTTTTCGAATCGCGTAAAAACGCACTCCATTAGCTTTTTAGGTTTACATACACGCTCTATAAACGAACATTTCCGCAAATGAGTAGAGAGCAATACATCAAACCCGCATTAATTATCTGTAAATGCGCTACTCGCTTTATCTCTATACGATATTCCTCATGCAAGGTTAACGCACAAGTTCAGTGTTTTTTCTTGTCACACAAGCGTACTATGCGATCGAACACGTCATAGAGGTTTCCGCTACTTGTTTAAAACTTGAAACACTTCATATGTCCATTTTATGATGAAATAAGAAATGCAGTCTTTACTAATAATAATGTTATTGTTTCAAATATTTCTACTGGGAGCTTACCTCTTCTAAACCCAAACTTTTTCTAAGCTACCGCGCTACAAAATTACCAAACTTCTTTATACACTAATTTTTCTATTTCGTTGTCACGACCACAACATCGACCTGAATTTTCTAAACTTCAAAGTCAATATTCTTCACTGAGCTAATTTGTCTCTCTTGCGTGAACAAATCAAACAGATCCGGTTTGAGCTTGATTCCTTTTCTAAGCAACTTTACTCCATCGAAGTTGCACACACTTTCAGCCCCGACGATTGGTGTTTATTCGATAGAATTACATCGACATAAGGTGACAATACCCTGAAACTGACCACTGAAGCTCGTCTCCGCAAATGTCAGAAACTCACCCTTGAAACCTCCCAATAAACAGATTTCCAAGGTTACCAACGTTGTAGTTGTGTAATAAAGCTACAAACATATTTCGCTAAGTAATAGTACATAAGTGATTTCTGCTGTAAAAAATTGATTCTTCACCGAGTCCCACTGGTACGTACTGAAAAAGTATTCCATCTGAAACCATGGAGGTCATTATTAGAATATATCATGGCACTACTAGATCGGATCGGAAAGAACAATTTATCGAATGGTAAAAAAAGGCGTGAATGAGGTTATATGAGCGAACTCAAAGCTAAAAGTGGGAGACGAAAGTCACATATGAAAAACTCAATTCGACGAGTGACCCATTCATTTTTCTAAACTACCAATACCTAACAAATTTGAACATCTAACCTAAGGAATTGAAGACATACTTGATATAGACAGAATCATACTGTGGAAAGTTTCGCAAGCTTTCATTTCATATAGTTTTTCTGTTGTCACCATTTTAATCTTGGGAGAAAAGGCTATCCAATTTCCAACTTAGCGGTCTTTGTAACTCAGTAGTAACATATTAGAAATATTACATTTATTTATTGAGCGAAAATATTGAATTAGTTTAAAAACAAAAATACTTCCAATATATAACACAATTATTAAATAATAGCACCCATTACTTATATCCCCTTAATACCAGTTAGCACGCTCGTGTTCTCAAGTGCACGTGTTGTTTACGCGCAATTTGGGCGTTTTATGGCTTTCATCCAATAGAATTTTTTGTTTTCCATGCCTGCATTATACTCACTATTATTATAAAGCCAAACACTCTTTTGCTACATCTTCCTTATATTGCTGTGATGCACATACGTTTGTTAGTAAACTAGGATAACATGAATTTTATTCACCAACTTAAATAGGATTGAGATGCCGTTTTCGCATTTACCAGCTTGTGGAAACAAGCTCGGATGTCGAAAGGCAAATACCGATCAGCGTATTCCTGAAGAAAAGAAGAGTATAAATCCTAAAAGAGGGTAGGTAGGTCGAGCATTAGGTAAGTAAGTCTGTATTTAACATTGGGGAACATTTACGAAACTTAAGTCATCAAGGTCTTTAGATTCAGCAAGCTTGGTTCATCAATCTATCGTCTCGCACCAAATTTATATACCAATTCAGGAAAATATTTCAAAAAGACATTTGGAATTTGTTCATACTTAATATATTTCACTTGTCCAGTTGAACAATCTACTTCCCGAAACACCTGATGCTGCGGAGCAGATGACAAATCAGGAAAAAACTGGAAAATCTTCTTTAGGAGTAATTTGAATCATATGATTTATTTGGCCTACTCCTTAAAACGGGTAGCCAAAACGAGCAGAGGCGAATTTCCAATTCCAGCCATCCTCGTTAACAACACTTTCTTTTCAAATCTGTACATATTTTGTACTACGGCCTTCTTGCCCGCTCGAATCCGGCTAACAACGTTTAAACGCTTTAATTACTATGCTACAGCTTTTATCTAATCGTTGGTAACCATTTTCATCAAGCTTTTTTCATCCAGGACTACCAGATTGGTGTTTCCGTGTGTCCATCGCCTAAACGGTATCTTGTCCGCAGCTTGCACGACTCGATGACGAGGCAGCAGATAGTCCTGCGGCTCCTTCACCACCGTGGGATTATCGAAGAGACTTGCCTTTCTCCACGTCTACATGGCCATCTCCTCGTAGGTATTTTTTCGAGATAGGCACCCTCCTCAGCTCGCAGTTGCTCGTCTTTGATGAATCATGGAGCACTAACTACCGTCCTTATCACTCGGCGCAGTTTTTTAGGATGGCTAACGGCCACCGTGTACCAAGCTAACGCTCGATGGGAAATAATCGGTTGCAGGCACGCAAATTTTGGTCAAGTGTCCTCGATGTATTGCTTCCATGTCAACCTTTTGTCCAACGTGACTTCCATATATTTAGCGGAGGAACTCCCAGTCGTGGACCGGTGATTTCTACTTCCTCTGGTGGCACTCTCGTTCGCTTCGTAAAATGCTGTTACTCTCATTTGTTCGGAGCCCCACGTTTCTGCCCAATCTAGTAGGCTGTCAAGGGTAGTCTGCAATCTAGAAACTACCAAATACTCACCCCTGCTCGCGCTATCGGCTACGTAGATAGAAAGTTGGGTTTGAGCGGGTTTCGATAATAAGGAACGGCGCCAGACCGAGAAGCGGTCCTCAAGGAACATTGGATTCGATCTGATGGGTTAGCAGTGTTTATCTTCCAACTTTAATATCAAAGGTTCTTGTACTGAACGCGGCAGGTTTTATTTTATACGAAGCTGTTCCAAGCTATTTTGATTTCCAGGGAGGAAAGAGGAAGTCTTGTTTACTGAAGAATATTAATCAAAGTTACAAGGTACAATGATACACCTACCGCTTTCTTTTAATTAGAAATTGGATCGCTATATTTTGTTCTTTGGATTTTGCAAATTTTCCTGTTATCTTCAGACTATAGATGGGCGACTAATTCACTTCTGCATCGACCAAGATCTATTCTTCTGAAGAGTTCCAGAAGTTAACTCAGCAAAACAGAGAAAATTTGATTCTGCAGACAGCATGACAGAAAATATACACAACTCTTTTCTACTGTTCCACTCTGTGTATGTAGGTGTTCACTTAATTCAGCATAAGAGATAAGAATTATGGACAGACTTCCTATCAATTTCCATAAGCGTCCTAACTATATCTTTGCTGGGCAACATAAATGCCCTCGCATGAGATAGGTTTGTGCAGCTATCCCACCGAAATTGTTATTGAATGTAATCTTAGTCTTAGATCATATGATATTTCGTGAAAATTACCTTTAATTCTAGTTCGTAATAACCTAAATACTTTTTCCTGTAATTCCTTTAGAATTAATTAATTTATAGTTCTCCGCTATCCGTTCGTGTTTACATGAAAGTGCTACTACTTGCATTCTTGGTGCTACATACACCTAAGACGTAAATATCTAATCTTAAAGTCGTGCTGATGAGATATTATCTCTAATAATATTGGCGCGTGTAGCAATATCTTTTCTAATCTAAAGTCTATTTGTTCCTATTTCTCCTAGCGTTCGGTAATAATTAAAAAGCCGCCAGCACGTGCAATTTCTTCACGTATCTATACATTCGTACACATACTTGACCACGCCTTATAGTATAGCGCTTTGGCATTCCTTGTTCTCATTTTGCATGGAATTTACAAATTACTTCACACTTCCTTATCTCAGTATATGCCCGACACAACTCCACGGTCCAGCGCTTAGAACCGGCCTCAGCTCCATCCATCTTCCGGACAAAAACTTAAGGACTGCCATACAGCGTATAGTGGCGTTAATAATTGTTGGAACGTAAGTCACGCACTATCTTCTAATAGAAAGGAGTACTCATGTCGACCTCTTGACCACCACGTCTTTTTAAACCTTGGCAATTGAGCTCGAATTAAAAACGTACGGGCCCGTTAATTCGGATTTTTCCGATAGTTTCTAAAGGCACTCGTAGGTGGGATGCTTGCGAAGACAAACGCTATACACAATACAACGTGTGTACGTTAAGAAATAGACAACAGTCTTGGAATTAATGACTACAGTGTATGGGCACACATACTAAATAATTAGAAAGGAAAACGTACACGCTTTCAGAGACTCTACATCGTTGTATTTTTCTCGGTTATAAAAATCGAAATCTTGTTTCTTTTTCCTATTTCCTTGTATAACGGTTCCTTCATTCTATAACATTGTGCTTTATAAGCTATTGTCTACAGAGGCGTATTTTGTTTAAGCAGGTCGACCAAATACATTTAAAGATAAAGTGATTTACTGACTTACTGTTACAATTTGCTTTCATTGACGAATAATACATTTAAAATTAAATAAAAAAGCCATGGAATTTGAAACATTGAAACAAACATTTCAATTATCGTTCATTAGTAATAGAAAAATGTCGTACACCAACGAAAAGAAACGGAATATCTTAAGTATTTTTCATTGAACTGAAATACAATAGCGAATAAAAGACAGTTACAGTTCTATTCAGAACGAGGACAGCCAGAAGAGGAATTTGAATGAAAATCGGCAGGATATTTCAGAAATAGTAAATCGAAAGTGTGTTTTTGCAAAGTTAGATTTTGCAACAACGAATGCAAATTAATTTGAACCGTTCTGGATTGCTATTATTCTCTTCTTTCTGAATTCCTATGGTGAATAGTAGGAATGATGATTTGTTTGCTACGGAGAATCATCGCGTACTCTGCGGTTATAATAGTCCATTAAACATAACAGCAAAAGAACCATATTAGCATAGATACTTCCAATTTAACATGTATACACACAATTTGTTACACGAATTATTGAATTTGTAACTTAAGTTACTTACTTTTAGACTTTTTTGTGCTATTATTGGTTATTACGTATTAGTTGTATTGTGGGAATTTCCCTATTGGTCCTTATTATTATTAAATTAAATTAAAAATGTAAACAAAAACATCAATAACAATAATAATAATAGAAAACAAACCAACAATTATAGTAAACATTCAAGTAACCGGCCATTTCATGAATCAACAACTGCGCACCATTTCCAACATTTTGAACTGCCCTTTATATGATTCTTCTTGGAATAACATCGGCACTTTGGAATCTATCTAGAAGTTCTTCAATGTGTTGTGAGACACCATCTTTATAAATATTATTCTTAACAAATCCGTATAATAAATTATTCAGAAGACTTAAGTCAGGAGATCTCGCCGACCATACAGCACCAGATCTACTATTTTCAATCTAATTTAATGTTTCTTCATACATAACTGATCTTATGAGACGGTATCCTAAAATGGCCATTCAAACGTTCAATTCAAAACGATGTTGTGGTATCCTTACCATGTTTTATCTGGGATTCTGTACTATTCAATAATACTCTACTACGTTTTTCCGTTAAAGATCCCAGAATTCGTACATTTTAATTCATCTAGCCAGATGATTTTGTTTAAAAAATATCTGCCGTCTTCCTTCTACTAATTAGTTGCAATACTCCAGGCCTCCTAAATTATCGTCAGGCTGCTTAGTTTAAACTTATTTCCATGTAAAGTTCTGCACACTCGAGTCTGAGGCAAATTTAACTGACGCCACTTCTGGTGTAGACGCTGATGGATTATATAAAGCATAATGCATAGATGTACTTAAGTTACGTACAATATTCAATTAATAAAACTGCAATAGATTTCGGGATCATTGTCTGTTGATTCCAAAATCCAAAAAATCCTCCGTTGCTACTCATTTCCATTTCTTCCAAAATGATTACGAGCAACTCAAACTAACTATTCTTAACTGAATCATAACTCTTCGATAGAATACGGACGAGAGAAGACCAGTTTTCTGACAGCGTTCGGAATCAAGTCCAGTATTCAAAAACTATATTGAGAAGTGTAATGGAACAATTTGATGGTCACCAAAGGCAAAGCATTCTGGTATGGAAGAGCATTGCATATGGCCTCCATGCAAAGCTGCCGCATACGCCTGCTTCCTTAACTTGCTTACATGTCAGATTTTAATGTGATCATGCAAATTTAGGACGTGACCAGTTGGAGACTTCAATGGACTTGCCTCTTCTGTCTAAAGTTGAAGGGTTGTCGCAGGGACCACAGCATAATATCACCATTTGGTTGACCACGCCAGGTCAGTTGGTATCATGGCCGCTCGATACCAAGCAGCACCAAACCTATATACTAAACGTTGGTGCTTATTGAAGATACGTGTACGAAGATATAGTTTTGATTAAACGTTTATTATTACATTAAGGCGGGGAGTGATTTGGTGATTTGATGGCGGTACTGAATGATTGGTACTGTCGTAAATTGTT
Organism: Oryctes borbonicus; assembly: GCA_902654985.2. NCBI lineage: Eukaryota > Metazoa > Arthropoda > Insecta > Coleoptera > Scarabaeidae > Oryctes > Oryctes borbonicus. The sequence goes on from LR736857.1 coordinate 12,709,050, forward strand.
AAATTACAGCTTTGTAAGTGCTTAATTCATAACTAGACAAATTGAGTTTTCCGCCTTTTTCATTGAAGCATCTTTTGACAGTTATAGTTTATAAGTATTATTGTGCTTCCCTGTACATATATGCCTAACATCAACACTACTCATGCAGCATGGAATAAGATGTTCTATCTACTTTAAAATGAATTCGTGTTAATCGAAATCTATGTTCTAAACCAGTCAAATAAGATAACCACCTACAAGACTTGCCGTCGTATAGAAGACATCGACAGTAACAATGATACCTTCACAAATCTAGTGAATAAGCGAAAATCTATTAATAGTATTTCTAGAAATAATATATAGCAACAAACTATCTACATGATAGACTTTTATTATGTATATGTCTAAGAAGATAATGTAACTGAGCTAAAGAATGAAAATAACATTAGCAAGATAACAATCCCAACCGGTGGTCGTCACATACCTTCCACACTTAAATGGAAAAATCGAAGTATAGTTTATCGTGCACAGATTTACTGAATGTTTCAAACGACTCACCAATGAGTCGTGCTAAACCATCGAGCTAAAGTGGTATTTATCACATCGTAGGTGTTCTACACAATTTAGTTGTAAGAAATGGGCATCTTGAGACGCTAAGTATTTCATATATACAATGATATTTTTTATAGATTTCTACATTAAGGTGGTTCTGTTGTCTTTTTTTGCAATTTTCTGTTTGTATTTATGCTATTTTACATTTATTTTGAACGAAGTTCCGAATTAATCATTAATTATTCACATGTTTACATTATTTCTTCAACATTATAAATAGATATTAACAACCATTGGATCTATTTAAAACTAAAAAGTTTACGTAATTTGAATGACGCGTAGTTCAAACAAGTAAAGATTGAATATTAGCGAATAATATTACACCCAAACTAAAAATACTTATGTTGTAATTGATACATTTATTAAATTATTATCTCGAGGAAAATAGCATCTACTGATAAATTTATTGAGATGGTTCAACGAAATATAAAATTAAAAAATAGGCACGTCCTTTTTACTCTCAATAATCGACTTACAATCAATTTTGAAAAACTAATTACAGCGGTAAGTTCCTGCGTGTGTGATGTGCGTGTCTTCCCCGTTAAAATATTTCCTTTCTTTCTAAACGACACTCTAGGTTCTAGGTCCTCCTGCTATAAAATACTCTTATATCATGTCCTTTAACTCCTTTTCCTACCTCTTAGGGTTAATCTTTCTTTGATTGTTTCTTACGAATACTTATAAATATCCGTTTAAAACTAAATTGCTAAATAGCTTTATCCAACGTTTGCATTTGTAAAAACTTCTATTTCGGTCTTCTTCTTCATCACAAGAATGCCAATCCAACGACGTCGACATTTCTATGGTTATCCCATCGACGATCGTATATTGTCTTATAGATGGCATTTAGAATTTTGATTACTTGATTCATCCAGGTAAATTGTATTGTGCATAATTTTTGTGTTTTTTACAAAGGCTTGGAAATAACTTGTAACCGATTATTCCTTAATATTAAATGAAAATATTAATATAAATTTAAGAAACAAAGAACTAGTAACATACATTATCAAAATGCCAGAATTCGATTAATAATTAAAAATAATTCTAATTTTCTAAATATAAAGTGAATTATTGAAGATTCAAAATATAATTATATAAATGAATAGTATTAAATAGCCTCGACAGAAAGGCAAAAGAGAAGAAGATTAAGTAAGTAATAGTGTTAAATGCAACTCCGATACCCATCACAACACAGACAAGTGATTAGTCTGCAGTGCTTCTTTTCATTGTTGCTTGCTCTTCTTTTTTCCGAACATTGTATAGCGAACATGTTGCATGCAGCAAAGAAAGTGTTAGCTTATGATAACAGAGAAAATAAAGTAATTTAATATGACTAACATATTTGCTATTGAAAAGTGATAATCAAACAACACAAAGGTATAGCCAGACTCCCCACCACACAAGTTTAATTAAGTGATCCAGGAGAGCTATTTCGGCGATACATCGATCTTCATTTTCAACCATAGACCCAATGCCAGTAGCGGAATATTAGATTAAGCTAGGTTAGGCACTTATATATAGTTAGCTTAATTTTAAGAATTTTGTGGAAGAGTAGGGAACTGAATTTTTTCCCATTTTTCATCTGAATCACTCGCCCCATGGTTTTAGTATGTGATCCTACAATTTTGTTTCTTTATTAATATTATTTTTTTCGATTTTACATGTACGTATCACTGCTGAAATAAAGACCTTTTATTATTGTTATTACACGGGCTGCAATTAATAGTGCATCTCTAAATTATTGGAGTATTTCGTCGAAATTTTAGAAATGTATTTCTGAAGGTAGCACATGTTTTTACAGGAATATCTGCTACATTCTCGTAGTTACAATCCAACTGGACAAAAATGAGTAAAATGCGTGCAATATGTTTCAAGCAACCGTAAGTGATGCCTCACACACGATAACGTGCACCTAATAGCAATTAACCCCATTCGATCGTGCCCGGATTATTGGGCTGCGGAAAATTGCTCGTAGACTTAATCATTCGACTGTTACGGTATTGGATCCTGTGGATTGCAAATCGAGCTAAAAGCACGTGTAGCAGGTTCAGGCGTACCCAGAAGGACTACCCGCAGAGATTTTCTTCTGAAGTGAAGCAAGTGAAGTTGAGCAACACCGGTTTCAGTCGATAACATTTCTTACTTTTGTTTTGTTGAATTATTTATGTTTATAAGTAGTATAAGCAGTTTGATAGTAATAAACATTATTTTGCAAAAATTTTTTGGTGGTATAGTTTTAATTACGCAAATACACTAAGAATGTGTTTGTATGGTATACAACGCTAAGGACGTTGAATAACATCGTGACTTGAAAAATTACTTGTGATAAAAAAGTGGGCGCCAAATAAACACATAATTTAAAATCATTTAATTAAATAATTTTAAAAACACAGCGGTCGGTTAGGTCGGTTGGCGTCGAAGTTAATAGTTTTCAAAATTACCTAGAAGGATTATTATTTATTTAATGAAACTGTAAACTCTCTTAACACAAAAAATTGTATGATCTCATTTAATATTTCAATTAATATCTATCTCTCATTTCATTTATTTAAAGGAATCTCATTACTGCAATATATTCTAGATTAACAGAAATTTAGAGAGCTGGAGAAGTACATTAGGTTTTTTTTTTTAAATAACGGCTGTGTACACTTATGCACGAACGTATGTGTATCGTGTTAAGAAATAGTTGCCCACCATTTGCATCTGCGCTCTTAATTGCGTAACGTTATTCTACATAAACAAGACAGGTTTAAATCCACTATAATTACAACATACTCACACATGGAATTGAAGAAGTAATTAACCCAATTCATTAAAACACTGTTCCAATGGGATTCCGACTAAGTATTCATACATGTATGTATGGAGTGTTGTACGTGCAGCTTATCGTTCCATTTAAAATTGGAAAAATGATAGTACTGTTAGTAATTTCGTGTAATTGTAATAAATTGATACGTTTTATGAGTTTATTTTTCATGTAAATGGCAGCGGCGGCATTCCGACGTATGTAGTTCGTCTGTTTCAGCTGTATTCGTTGCATGAGAACAGAAATTAAATTAATTGTTCTACAGTTGTCCTTTATTCCGACGGGTTGCGCTATACAATAACTCTGAACAGCGCCTATGCCTTACGACGCCAATAAACAATGGTATTGTGCATTACATTGAAGCAGAAGTTTCTTCTTCTCTAGGAGCTCATGAATGAACTCTCCGATCGCGCAAGTGTTCTACAATCAGGCTCTTAATGTTCTGCATTTAAGTAACCTCACCACTTGTAGAAGTACGCAGCCATACCGAGAGTTGTGTATAATATAAAGCATTTGCAAAGTGGTCGATAACATTACGAGTACAGAGTCTATTGAGAAGAAAAAGAAATCGTTTTCAAAGGCTACTATGTAAGAGGAAAAATAGAAAAATGCGCCGTATATATTGTTATGATATTTGTTTACTAACGTTTAAAAGTATTCTTTTGACATTCTAATTGCATTTAGTACCAGTTCCAAACGAGTCTTACAATCAGCAACCTCTTCTCCCCAATTTCTTCCAGATGAATTTTTCTTTTTCGTCTCACAAGTGTGGGTTTCTTATGTTAAAAAAAGTCCAGTAGACAACTTCAATTCGTCAATGAAAAGTTCAATTATATTTCTTCGTTTCGGAATGATATTATTGCATCGTAAATGGACAAGCATAGCGCAATTCACTCGCACATGCACGCGCATTGATATGTGCTCCCTGCGCACATGCAGTGAGCACATATCACATCACATTATTTTGCCAAATAAACTGTTTAAATGTGGATAAACAATTTAAAAACAATTTTTAAAATTTTAAAAATTATAATAAATTCACAATATTGCTGTTGCGTTAGGTCATTGTTGTAAATTCAAAATTTGCTGTAATTCTTGAACATTAAAGATTGTTCAATTTTTCACTCGATTTCTATTAGCAAAAAGAGATAAGCGAGATCGCACATTTCAAAGTAAACGTTATCCTTGAGTAATAAATATTATACAGAATCACACTACAATATGTACATAGCCATTACTGATGCGTAGAACAAAAGTTTACGTTAATTATTCAAAAAAAGTATTTTCCTATTTACTTCTTTTTTTAAATCATCTGCATAAGGAAGTGATTGACCACCTTCATACAAAGCCCAAGCCGATGTTATTATCCAGTACCACATGAAAAATGCAACATACACTGTTTCTTAGGGCAACTCTGTCAGTTGAGGTTTAGTTCCTGTATTTGCGTCCTTTTAGGTAATAATAACTCACATGTGAAAGAATTGAATTAGCTAGAGAACATTTACAAATCGTGAAGTTATTATGATATCAAAAAAGGTTTAAACGTTCATAAGGAAAGCTTAGGTAAAACCTTTAATGAAAAACTACGCTCTTTGGTTACGGTATAGAAATTTCGAACGCAAGAAAGACGTTCTCTTACAGCTGCCACCGAAGAAAATATTGCTGCTGCTAAGAACTTACTTGGAGAGCACATATAGCATTCTACAATAGAACAGCAACTCAAAATTGAATCCTCAACTGTTTAGACGACCACGCCCAGTAAAGTTCATGAGAATCCATCACTTTTTTGTGAACGCAATTTAAGTAACATGTTCTCAGACTATTTTTCAAAGAAGGCAATTTCTTTAGACTCGAACAGCAACAATCCACCTCAAGGAAACCTACATCGGAACCAATATGGAGTACGGTAAGATTCCTTCCTTTGCCCGCCGAAGTCTTGAAGCTGATTCGTAAATCTTCAATAAAACCTAGTGACACCTGTATCGATCAGTACTTTCAACAGAAAGCGCTGATCGATACATACGTACAAAACCTCGTGTGTTCTTCGACCACCCATGTCTCGTCCAAATAAAATATTCTTCTGCTATATTGTCTTATTGTTATCAAATAATCGCTTCTCCATCTTGGAAATTTGTTTTTTTTTTGCATTAATAGGAACTTTTTGTGTGTTTACATCAGCTGAAATTAATGCGAAGCTGACGCAAGAAACGTTATTAAAGCGTACTTAGTTGATGGTTTTTAAAAATGTGTTTAATAATGTGACTTATTTTTCCCAGTATTTATTTCCGCCATGATTTTATGCAGCGTTGGCAGTTCATTCCTGTGAAAGGAGCTATGCACTGTTCTACAACATTTCTTATATTTTCATTCATCGTTTCCAATTTGAATAAATGACCAGGACTGGTTTTAGGTGCAAAAAGTTTATCCTTTTTCTTCATATTCCTCCACCAGTCCGTACATTGTTAACTTTGCTATACTTACAAAAAACTACCATAATCAAAAGATGAGAAATACACATTTGTATCCTACCTAATGTATTGGAAACATCAGACACAATTAAGATAGTGCTTCTACGGCCTTTGTCAACGATAACGGATTCAAACTGGAATGAAAATTGCTTAACCGAGGAGTAGTTCGCATATTGTGAGAAATTAACATATACCACAGCAAGCAGAAACAAAAGGAAACAGTATTGAAAAATATTGAAATGAGAGAATTAAGAGAGTTCAAAACTGGAAAAGTGAAGGTAATTATGAAAAAAATGACGCCAAGAGCGGAAGGAAGAGTAAGACATTTAAGAGAAAGACAAAGATCTTCAAATTGGCAAGAGAATACGTTTACACTGAGGACGCAATTGGTTGGAGTGTCGAAACCCTATTTTTGTAATAGTTGTAATTGCCAAATGTGGTAAAGCAGGTATTATACTGCTGAGTAGGGGTTTTAGACGCCTCAGATTGAATATTCCAACAAGGGTAATGTTTTTCATGTCCAAGAAAGAATTAGTTAAAATATTAACAAAATTCTAGTGGAGTAGTAGGATCTAATACAAACGTTACGTAGATCCAAAATTTGTGGGATAGAATGATATGGCAAATTTACTAAACATCAATTAATTCAGTTACAGTTTTAAATAAATACCAAGTTTAGCAAGACAAGCACGAAACAATACACCGAAAAAATGCTGCCCGATTCAACTCTTTAGACTTTTATTTAACAATACCGATCTAATTTAAATAAATAGTCCAAAATCGATTGCACACGTATAACTTTTAACAACAGCACTATAAGAGGTAAATCGACAAATCAATTTAAACCCATGGGCGTGGTAATTTTAACTAGTACTTTAAAGGCATAGTTACTTGTATGGCCACTTCAATATATTACAATACACAATGACATGTAATTCACAACCAGCGTTCATAATTTGGTCGATTGTTATTAAATCTTGAGCGGCGTTGCTTGTTACCACCCGCAAATTCATTTCACAAGTTTATAGAAATCATATTCTGAATAGCCACCTACGTTGCGTTACTTACGTACACAGTATGTTGGTAATATCTAAGACATTTCGAGAAATGACTTGCCTAGTTCTCGGAGCGACCGTTGTTTACAAGCGGTTTTTAAATACAAATGTCAATCTTCAGGTTATACACACACAATCCGGCTAATACGAGATAAAGATCTAAACTGTGTGTTGCAACATTTCAAGAAACATTCTGCAACTATGCTACGAACGACCATTGTTGTACAGACATTATTTTGCAACTTATGCATGTAGGTATTACATTGTTTTACCGTACGTTCAATTTCAAGCGGTCACAGTAAACATGCATACATGTTTGTCCTTTAACCTCGTGTATAAACACACACATCGCATGGCATCTGCATACGTTAATAGTATACATGTATTGAATTTTAAGATAACGCAACTTTTCCACAAATACAACATAATAACGGTGGTCGACACACGTTTTGGGCACAGCTACTTCCTTAAACGTTTCTAAAAAATTTTGCGCAAAAGTACAGACATATTTCAATTTTTATCCATTGCATCCCATTGCATATTGCTATTGTTAGTATTTCCTGCTTTTTCATAAAAACAGAAAATCGAAGGGAACGTATTTTTACAATCCTCCCTGGATGGAGTACGCCACTCTCGTATATTCTCTTATTTGCTGCTTCTTAGAAAAAGTTGTTCTTAATCAATTGTTTTACTTATTTTGATATACTGAATAGTGGTCAAACTTGCAAGAAAGTTAGAAATTAAAAAATACGGAATCAATTCATTAAGATACCATCATTAATTTTACTTTTTATCGAAAACGTCACCTGAAAATGTAATTTAACATGACTTATTTCAGAATTGAAAGAATCTTGATTATTAAATTATCGAGATAAGGGTTGCTTGCTTACAAAGTATGCGAGATTTTAAATCTTTTTGACGCCATATATGTTTTGCGGAAGTTTGAGCACTGTACTTGCAATGCTAAAATCATCAATAACGATAAAACAGAGAAATTTACAAGAGTGAGATACCCCATTCGGGGACATATTGTATGTGTTGATCGTCTATATTTAATCATCATATGTGGTGATAATGTTAATCCCCATGTTATGTATGACTGAATTTGTTAAAATGTCCTCTCTTCGGCTTTGCGTTTCTCGTAAAAAAATTAAACAACATCAATATGCGCATCTGGCATTAGATTCAATCGTGTTTATAAACTTGATGAAACCATCAGAGAGGCCGTCACAAGTAGCTAAATCAAAACTCGTCTTATTTCAAAGCTTTTACGAACTTTTATTAACTCCAGTTTAACATGGAAATGTAGAAAAATGATTTTGTTACAAGTCGGCTAATTTCAGATGATTCTGGTCTTTGAAAAAAATGTTGCATTGTGTTGCTCTTAGCTGTCCCATAGAAAATGGAAGGATATAGGAAACGTTCATTATTGAGATACCAGGTGTATAGGTTGCCAATTAAATATAAATAATGCAATGGAATCTGTGACCGTTACTAGAGCAGCTTTACTTCTGCAACTTAAATAACGCATTACGAATCAACATTTTATAAGATGGAAGTTTAAAATCCAGCATGACTTGCTGCTTAGCTTGGTTACTATATAGCTTAAGGCTGTCAATGTTCATGTAAATTCATTTAAGATCGAAATTTTCATTTAATTTAGTAACGGGCAAATACTACACATGCTTTAGTGGTTGCATTTGCCCAAAAATTTGAAATCTTAATAGAGAATTTTCATTGCGTTGCAATTGACATTGTTTCATTATCTCACTATTGAGTTCGCTCCGCTCATTGTTTCTAGAATGAGCGGAAAAAAGGATATCTAAAGTCAATTCTTACTTACCCAGTTTTTATTATAACTATAATCTAAAGAAATAGTGCATAAATAACGCTCATTAACTTTTCTTTCCCTGCAAAGTCTCGTGTAGGATTTAATAACAGTGTATTACAATGTATCGCCAATTATTTACTGGTCATAAAACGAGTGACACCCTCGGCGTGAGCAAGAGGCGTTCCTCTCAATATATTTGTCCATATCTACCTAGTATTTAAATGGAGCTTGTACAGGAATAAACCGTTCATTTAATGAAACATAAACGGTACTACGTAATACAAAGGTTATATTGTTAGATTTTTTTTCATTTTAGACATTACAATAGTTCGTATAAGATTGATACTAATGGGTTTTAATTAAAAAGACTCGACGTCCCCGCATTTCACGTGTCTAATGCTTAATTCTACACTTTAGAATGCGATTGCTGCCTTCAACCTGACCTTAATCAGCACGAATGTAATCATAGTCTTATGGAACAAAAAAGCTCCATAGGACTAAGACCAAGATATTTTCTGTATCTCTTTAACTGACAATATAAAAAAACACTGAAACTTTTACAATACATGTACTTGGTACTATAGGCATATTTTCTTAGCTATGTATGTATGTACATATATGAACGATGAAATGTTACAGAAAAATAGGAAGTTCAGGCGAAGGAATGTTTTCGTGATAATTCAGATCAATCATTACACACAAAGAGCGGCTGCAGATTTCCATGTATGTTAATGTAATCCGTCTCAAACAACAACGATATAGGCGATTAAATCCGCAGCTACACATATAAAACGACAGCTCCTTTTGTACTGCTGATGTATCTAACCATTGCTATACACATTGCGGCCCAGATCCATTTAATCAGATCATCATTAAACTATGCGACAGCATTACTTTCCTATTAGCCAAGGAGCAGCCTAATAATTAAAAACAGTTTAACTGCTATTGTTCGAGTTCCTTTGAAATCTTTAAACACGGTTCGAGTGGAAAAAAGTTTCACTAAAAATTCTCGACATATTTCAGCGGCGTAAGTTCTGTATGGCGTAATGGATTTTTGGAACTCGATTCAACCAGATTGCGAGAATATTCCTAGAAGCTGTACGGATGGGTACTCGGAACATATTTTAAAAGGAGATAGTTCTGCCGCGCTTTTACGTCCCATATAATTATATATCATTACCGCTTTATCTTTTACATTTGTATGATACGGTTATAGGAAGATAGGTAATCGTTTGCTTTAATTAAAATACGTTTAGTGTCAGTGATATAAGTTTAAAAAAAAACTACACCTACCACTCATATATTACAACACTAAAAAAAAGTAATCATTTACGGCTTCGAATATGAGGCAATACGTTCATTTCCGACCAAAATAATTCGACTATCAAGCATGTGTCCGTTGGATATATTATTAAATGTAATATTATTCTAACAATTTATGTAATCTATTTGTACGATTCTAAAAATGTTTCCCTTTAATCTGTACCTTATATCGCTTAAGCTACGCAATTTCTTGACTCCTGCAGCGGTGAAATTTCGCCTGACCATATAATTAATTTCATAGCATCTCATGATGTCAGGTCGTCTTGTGAGGTAAATCGCTTGCCTCTTGATTTCCTAAAGCGATCCAAGGAAATACATACGAGCAGCATAAAAAGCCAGACCTGACTATAAAAAGGCTAGACAAATGTCTCATACTTTAGTCAGTGTGTCGCATGGCAGTTGCATACCTGGAATGACGACAGCCTCATTGCGTGAAAAAAAATTTCTTTAATCGGCTTTATTGCTTTGAAGACTTTAATGCTTTTAAAATAAATTGCTGGTTAAGCATACTGTTTCTTTAATGCGGTTTGATTTTCCTCTTGCGCGCACATAGATGCGGTTTATATACATTTGTCCACGATTTCCTGTATGTACATGTATTTAAATATTTCTATATAAATTATCTTTTGTTTTGTTTTGCCAAGACTTTTGTTATTCTGTGGTAACAATTATACAAAGATATAAAAAGCTGGTGACCTCCTTATCAATTTCTTTGTACTGTTAGTCATTCTAAAATAATGTAATAACTATGCTGTGAGTCACAAGAATTACCTTAACAAAGTGCGTCGAAATTATCGTTTGTTTAAACAACGCAATTGTTCTGCATTTATTACATTTATTTCTCGGTATAATCTCTTTGTAGCTTTATATATTTAGTCCAGCAATGTCCCAACAGTTTTAGGCCACCCAAATGATAGGATTTGTCGAACTCTGCAAAATAGGTCTCTGTTTCGGCAATGATCTACACTTGACGTAAACTGCTTTCCCCCAAGCCATTCTTTCGAGTTTCTAATAAGAAAGAAGCCACTGAACATACACGTTTTGCTGTCGCAATTGGGATCGATGGGTGGAGCGGGGCATTATCATGAACGTAGAATTTCTTTAGTAGGTAGGACATTTTTCTCCTTAGCTCAGCGCCTAATCGGCCATATAAATCAGCACAGTAGTATTCTATGTCTAGCTGATGGAATCATCTTTGCCTCCTTTAGTACCCGTTCCCCGCGAAATGCTATTTTGCCGACTGACCTTTGGTCCTTTGGACCTTTGGTTGGGACCTTTTGGTGTTGGTGCATGTAGTGATGTATTCATGTCTTATCTACAGGTACATAATGCCGCACAAACTCACTCGTTTTGCGCTTAAACATGTCCACACAATGCTTTGTAGTTATCACGCGATTCCATTCTTGATCAAAAATCAAGCAGATGGGGCAGCCATTTCGTCGATAACTTTCTCATACTCAATTTTTCATGAAGGATGTTTTGCACAAGTTCAATTGAGATTATGGTAAATATTTACCATATTAGCAATCTTCACCATCATCATATTGTTCGTACAATGAACGAAAAAGGTACATAAATACAATAAAAGGGTAGGTTAATGTAACAATGTTATTATCAAAATTGGTCTAACAAATAAGTTTATCATTTTAATAAATGGTTGTTTATTATATCAATGAACGCATACTTTTGTATATACAACTAACGTCCCAGAGGTTAACTGTCATCAGCGCCACCCACACATCTCGTCTAGTAACTTCAGTTTAACCACCTATCCAAGATAAAGGTCTCTCTAGTGGCTGAAAGGTCGATTTCTAGAACAAAATTCCTTTTTCTGACCTAGTATCTTTGGAGCGTGAAGAGCGTGTATTTTTTCTCTCCTTGCATTACGTTTGCCGTAAACTATTCCATCAGTACACGAGGAAACTAATTTAGCATTACTTGTTTGGTAATACATCTTATTTAATCATTTTTATCCACACAAACGATCATTGATTATTTTTGAATAAATGCTTAAGCCTAATATTGTCGCATATGAAGCAAAGAAATTGTCCTCAATTTAGAGGGAAACATTGTCGAGCAGTGGAGCCCCCCATTCCAGAATAACTAAATTAGGCTTTCCAAATATCCACTATATTAAATGTTCAACGAATAGTAAGTGCTTAACAAGTACGTAAATTTTTAAATGGATTTAATTGCAAAACCAAAGGGTTTTTTCTAAATCTAATTAACGGACCTTATGTCAAAATGAATCGCATTTGTACGTGTAAAAGTTCAAGTGAGCATACTATTAAAATAGGTATTCAAATAAGAACAATTAAAAAGAATTATACGTGTCATAGTATAACTATGTAATACAGAAAAAGCAAATTAAAAATAACAAAGGATTGGTAGGGGTAAGAATAATCAATTAAAGCAATAAGCTGAGCTATAATACATGCCATCGTGCATCTCGCGAATTCTTACCAATGGAATATCCTGATTATATGACCTCTGGTATATTTCGAAAGCTTTCTTGGTTTGTTAGTGTTCAAAATGATAATAGAATGACGTGTTTTATTGGTATGCGAGGTTTCCTATTTACCGATAACAGTACAGGTGAGCTGGGAACATAATGTTAGCGTAAATCGATGATATTTTAAATGTATCTTACATCTTTACTGCAACAGATGTTCTTGCAAAATACAAATGATAATACTCACTGACAACTGAGTGTATATAATCCTCTATCTTTACATGATTTTACTTTTCTTCTATTAAAGATGTAACCAATAACTCTTCTATTACAGGCACAGCTAAAGAAATGCCGAAACCGACAAATATATTCACATCCACATTAAATTCAAATGCTATTCTTCTTCGAGGGCAATCAAAATTGATAACGTTGCCGTCTTTTTAGCCAAAACTCTTAGTCATGCTCTTATTGCGTGTATCACATCGCATCGAAGTAAATGGACCAAACTTAAGTTGTAGTACTGTACACATGTAAATTATGTGAAAAAGATCATACGTTCTTATCCGGTTTTCATTGTTTTCAAGTTCTTGTAAATGATCCGAATTTCCACTTGTTTTCGTTAATTATTACATCTTAAACAAAATAAAAATGACGTACCGGCTACCTGAGTCAATCCCTTCGAGGCTTCAATTCAAGACTTACTACAGGATGTTCCTCTAAACGTCAAAATTATTATTATGAGCATAATGAAGCTCTTGTATGTTACGCTTGTCGGATCAAGCAACATTTGCACGGTAAGCTTACGGGGCTTTGTATTGGTCGCGGTGGTCCTATTAGATAGCCTCTAAGATATGCGGACCTCACACCATTAGACTACTGTTTATGAAGCTGGTTCGAAAATTAAGTTTACAAAGTAAACTGGACATTGGAGATGCGCTAATTCAACGTATTAGAAATAATGCAGCCGATGTTAAAGAAAGACATGAGTAATTAGGAGAGCAACAGGCGACCTTTGTAGACAAAGTATAATATGTTTACAGCTCAATTATTTATTTATCTAAATTAACACATTTATTTAAAGTATGAAATGAAGATCGGATGAGAACGTATGAGTTTTCCCGCATTATTTTCACGTGTTCAGTACACTCCTGGAGTTGAGTCTGCGACTCCTAATTAACCCTGTACGTGTATCGCTTCTACTATTAGTACGACTTTCGAGAATTTCATATTTGAATCTTTTACTTTTTGGATTAATTTCTGGTACACTAAATGAAATACAAACAAGGTAAAAAATAAAAAAGAAAAGTTGGATTGTGTTGCTTATAAACTGCTAGCGCTTAAAGCAGAAACTGGATAAATAATTTGAGCAGCTTTCAGTTTGTAATTTATAGGCAGTTAGCCTTTTGCAACATATCGTTTCTTAGTTATCACCGGATTATCCGATCCTTTTGGTAAAAATGTACTGGCAGATATCGAACAAAATCGTTTTATCTTCAAACACATCGCAGTAAAAATACCTAAATGTGAAACTATACAGACTTACACGTATAAAACGATAACCTCCATATGGTTATTAACATGCTGAGGTTTATCAGCGTGTAGGATTTTATTACGTCTCTCCGGTTATCCGAAAATAAAGGGGACTATTATTAAAAATATCTCGACGAAGGCACGAAGGTCACTTGCCTCATATATTACATTAAGAGGCTGGGTACTCTTTAAGTCTCTAATTCAGATTCCAGCTCCACAACTTCAACCGTTTTTCCCCTCCACGGTTCCTTCCACGCTACCTCTACGTCCTCAGTATACTTCTTTGCTTCTCCGCCTGTTACAGGTGTTCGCCGTGACGCAATCCTTTCTTACACAAAACGGTAATGAAAATTTATGAATTAACTGTACTTGGGTCATAATTATTAGAAAAATATGTCGATGTAATATTTTATGGTATTTGTGCGAGCTATTATTGTCCACGACAAATCATTAATTTTTTAATGTTTTGAAGGCAATATAAACGATTTAAAAACTATGATACCATGACACGTAATATGAAACCTAGCCTTGGCTAATTTTCATTTATTTTTAACCGTATAGTTAGGTAGGAGTGGATATCGAATGCATTAACTATTATCATTTACGTTATTCTATTTACTTATAATGAAATTGAAAGTAGACCATTATAACCTTTTTTAAAGATAGATAGCCTTTTTCCAAAAGGAAGCAAAAAATATATATAAGTGTAGAATATTACTCACTGAAAAATGTTGCATGAATTTGTTACTCAAATGTAGCTCAAGTTAAAATCTATTCAAATCCAATCTTAATAAACCGAACATTAAAGATTAAAGTTAACGTTGTAGCTAGAGTAAACTAATTCTTAATAAACGTGTCAAACAGAATGAAACTTATGTACACGTAGTGAAGCTGCTAGGTCTTCTTTCAAAAATTAAATGTCACCCCACCTAACTTTTTTTTTAATGGAATACCTCACTTTCTGTTCGATTTTTGGAATCCGCGATACATTTGTAATATCTTTCCTTGTAACTGCTACCAGCATATCCAGTTTACTTGCGGAGGAAATAATTTAAGACGAAGATATACCCAAGTATTTACACAAATGCTTATAAAATTCGAAGATAAATTGATAATTTTGATATCAAGTCAATCAAGATTGTATGCTACCTAATAAAAACACATTTATTCATGCGTCTAATACGTTAGGAAACACTGACAATTTTCCTGAAGGTAAATGGGAAAATCGAAGAAGAACAGCGACAAATGACAACAGAGTGAATGTATTAGCAAATATTGCTTACAATTCTCATACGTCTGTGACTTTACGATGGCGATGAAGTTCGTAGTCCTAATTTTGTCACGGAAGATTTTATAAAATTTCAGTCATAAATTCAAAATTTGCTAAATACTGTAGTCTGATGAGGGTAACTTTTCAAACAGCGGAATGTTCAATAGTAATAATTCACATTACTGGTAGTCCGAAAGTCTACAGTGAGCGAGAGAAATTACTTTCCAAAGAAGTTGGAGCAAAAATGTCTGATGTGGAATATTGGGAGGCCAACTGATCGGTCTATACTTTTTTAACATGACCGCAATACTTAGATTTTCTAACACATTAGACATACATCTTCTGCTTAAAAGCGTTAATTTGTCGCTGGCAATTTATTTTCAACTAGAGGGCTCCCCTACTCATTACAGTAACATAGAAAGCGATCATTTGGACGGGGTATTTCAGCTCGTTCTTCTGATTTAAGCCTTTATACAACGTTCTTTGGAGGCATTTAAAAAGTGTAGTCTACGACACACTTCCCAGAAATCTCAAAGAAATAAAAGAACTTTTGTGCCAGCATGACGCCAGAAACTTTATGAAACGTATCAAATACAGTCTTAATTGATATGATATGATGTAGGAAGTTTATAATTTAAATTCGCATTTACTTTGAAGAATTTTTTCTTATTTGTCTTTTAAGTTTTGAGTACTTAATGTAACTTTGAGGTTTTCGTTTGTCTTTTAAGTTTTATTAATACTTTTGGTAGACTAATCTTTGTATATTTTTTCTTCGTG
Organism: Oryctes borbonicus; assembly: GCA_902654985.2. Lineage (NCBI taxonomy): Eukaryota > Metazoa > Arthropoda > Insecta > Coleoptera > Scarabaeidae > Oryctes > Oryctes borbonicus. The sequence continues at coordinate 12,725,153 of LR736857.1, forward strand.
TTAACTTTGCAAGGAATATTAATTTCCTGCAAAGTGCAAACAGATAGGTTGGCAGCAATTATAAGGAAAGTTATCAGAAATATGTTGCAGATTCTAAAAATTGCATAAATAGTAAAATTTAGTTAAGTAGTAATTTTATCACAAAATATGTACCTGTACCATACATTTACAATAAAGTTTTCAGAATTTTAAAATTTGCATTCGTTCCCAAGCACCGCGTTGTTCCATTCATCAATTTCAGTTGTATGTATATAGCTAAAATTGCTAATTTATATTAAAAAAGTAAACATATTGTACAAGAGGTAGTATTAAAGGGCGGTTGCATGGTTTGACCTAACAGAGAGGCAATTCTAAAACAGGAAAACATTATTTCTGTAATGTCCTAGACGTGTGTTACGTGTGTTACGTGTATGTTCTAATAAGCTGCCACATTACTAGAGATGGCAAAGGCGGGTGAAATTATTACTTTTTTGCAGCGACTAGGCAGACTCGTGTTTTGTCGACTCTCAGGGAAACCAGTAGACAACACGAACCCTTTCTTATGAGACGAATAGACACGAATCTGTCTAGTCGCTGCAAAAAAGTAATAATTTCACCTGTTTTCGTCATCTTTACACATAACTTACAAAGGTACACTTGTTCGAACTTGAACACATTTCATCAAATTTGATGTGAGAAATACAAAACAAAACAGTTTATACGTAACCTTGTTTCGACTTCTATCAGACTTATCTTAAAAACTTGGGACAAAGGTGACAAATGCTACACAAGCAATTTCCTGCTTGTGAAATATGTCACCCCCATTATTAGGGCGACTCAAAATTTTTTCGCTCTACTTATTTCTTACTGATCATCGGTCGTATAAAAAATTTTATTATTTAGACAAGTAGAGGAGGCAAAAACGAAGGACCGATGACATGTAACATAAGAGACTATTTGCAGAAGAAAAATTCTACACTTTTATCCAGTATATGGTAATTTAAGAAAATAACAAGAATTCTCTAGCAAGGCTTTCCAAGTATTGCTTAAGAATTATTTTTTTAACGCTTAAGAATTAATAATAAACGTATGCCGCTATTCTGTATTCTTTCGGGACTAACAACTTGGCACTACTAAATCTCACGTAAAGAAATATTAGCGAAGTGGATTGCAATAGTAATGCTACAACAAGCACCGAGATCTTTTTCCCTTGCAATGTATTGGGAATTTGGCCATAAATTCCCATGATCGAAAGTATGCGTAGTCGAAAATAACTTTTTGCATTTTTAAGTCTCAAGCTCATGAATGTAAGGAAAGTATAATACAGATAAAAGTACATAGTGTAGCGTACTGAATTATTAATATGCCACACACGAAGCCAACGTTGCAATGTTTGAAGTAAAAATCAGTGTACATACACCGTAAACATGTGAATATCTTGTGGGAGTACTAACTATGCTGTGAAAACGCTGTTATATTTAACATAAAAACACTATTTCTAGGCAAAATCACTTAATTTAATTCGATACATTTTAATCGCAAAAAATCGTAAAAAATCTTAATCGCAGAAATCTAAACAATATTGTGCTTATACAAACATTGTTAAATTTTAGCTATTACAGTGCTAGTATAATGATTCGGTGTGCGTTTGCATGCTGCAATGCAATCTATAAATAAGAATTTTAGACAATCTCGTTCTGGGTACTACTACTAAAAATTATATATAAATGAAACGTCTAATTTCCATTTTTCTCTTATTTATTATTACTTATCTTAAGTACAATTAACGATTCGATTGTACACCTGTCACATTATAATAGTTGAATATATGTATAAACAGTAAGGAAAAGAACTTATATATCACGTTGCATAAGGATTTGCAAATATACTTTTTTTAATATACATATGGTTAACATGCACAGTGAAATATATATAAAAGTAAAAGTTGCATGGTACATTGTAGGTCTCAAAGTTGTCCTCGACCTCTAATGTAAATTTACAGAATTCTTTTTACATTTTAAATTTGCTTTGTTGAATAAATGTTAGTTAGTCGGTTTCTAAAAGCGCTATTTGTCAATCTTCCAACTTTTGTTCTTTTCCCAAAAATAAATGTATTTACACACTTCTCTCTAAAAAAACTTCTTGTTTTCTTGTCATCTTGTAATAACAAATCTGTTGATTTTATGCATAACTCTCAACGTTTGTCTACTTTTTTTGGGTATTTACTATTTGTAGGTACTTGTACGTAGAACAAAAACGGTCACTTCGAATAGATGGAGAATAGTTGGAGTGGTACCAAAAAGATAATTTTGCAAATTAATTTTAATGAAACAAAGCCAATGCATTTTTTCATTAATTGTTAATACATCGCGATAAGTGTGCGCGAATCCTTTAGACGCGCAGATACCCAGAGCATTTATGTGCACATCAACTCGAGATTAACAGGCCAAGAATTGCCCGAAACTTTCTAGGCGGCGAGCCTGTATCTCTTATTTTGCTCGATGTTTCAAAGGATAGTGATATATGCTGGAATGCAAATAGCGATATGAGGTAGAAAGGCACTCAAAGCAACGCTGATGACGCTGGGTAGGCAGAAACATGTCTGTTGGCTAGACTTTTCTTTTCTTACATTACTTTTATCGAGAGTGATTCCATCAATACCATGAGAAGCTATATTAGCATTATTTTGGCTATTTATAGAGTGTTTTGTGGCATCGCTCTATGTGTTTAAGCGAAAACTTCTTTGTGTAAATATATTCTTATTCGTTTTATTAAAGAGGAACGTATTTTAGGTAATGAAAAGTTGCTAGACCCACATTATTCTTTTCAAAAAAATTTCAAATAACATGAATCAAACTTGGCAAAGATGTTGATCGGACATATGTTGTAGACTTCCGCGGTCGACGTTTTCTTTTAAAGAATTTAAGCTTCCAGGTTGAAATCGAATCGTAATAGCATGAGAATACCGACGTTCCGCTCTCAGTTGCATGGAGCTTCTTCTAGGCTGCTGCATGTTATATCACTGAAACACCATGCAATTGAGAGCGAAATATCGGCATTCTCATGCTATTACGGGGTTTCAACCCGGGAGCCTAAATCCTTTAAAAGAAAATATTGATGGACATTTGGGAGAATCTAATTAATATATATTTTTTGTTATATGCATTTAAAGAATGCTAAATTGGATAAAGTTTCTATCACCACATTAGAATATGTTCATATACGATATATCGGGTGCTAAAGAAACAACGTCATTTCACAAATTATCTCAATTGTCTCAAAATCCAAACTAGATAGGTACAGCGAATATGAATTGAAGAGAGGCACCCAAAAATGCAATGATACATGTTCTTTGATGCGCAAGACTTTTTTTTTTTTTTTTTTTTGAAAGTTTCTTGGCTAGATTCTCCAGGGAGCAGACGATGTAAAATTACATAAGCACGAACAGCTACGTGACTTTTTAACAATTAAATTTAATATCATTTCACAAAAGGCTGCGTTGTCTTTTAATTTCTTTTTTTTTTCAAATTGCCAATTTGCCACGCTAGTAGATATTTTTTTCAAAACAACTTCTAAAAGGTATTATTAGAAAGTGCACGAAATTCAATGGAAGGAATTTTTTGGTAATATTTCAATTCAATTTATGTCTCTAATTACTTAATAAAAAATCGACATTATATGCGTTTTGAAGGTATTGCATTTATACAAACTAAAATCAATTTTGAATCCAGTTTTGTTAAAGTACTGTTTATTTACGTAAAGACCTTTACTTAAAACAACATTAAATAATAATAATATAGATAATAATTCGAATGGTCACTGTTGTATCAAGAAATAATTTTGTACAGATTTGGTTTAATTAAAATTTTGCGGAAAATGAACATGCTAATTCTTTTTCAATTAAAATAGCATTAGTGTTGAAGATTGACAGATCTGCGCAAATTGGAACAGTTGAAAAATCAAGCCAAAAGATTAGTAGTTAAAATACGTCATGTATGATTGTTTGCGTTTGTGTTATTTGACATATTTTTTTAGACAATAGTAAATAATAAACCAAAGTTTTGCATAAACATAATCAGTAATTAAAAAGTGATGAGAGTTTTACGTAGGATACTGCATAATTAATTTGTTGGAGTTCAGCAGAATCCTGTCTTAACCTTCCAAGACATATAACTTAACAGAAATAAACTGTGTCGTCTATAGAATCTGGCACAAATCATTGTCTATTATTTAAAAGTAAATAGATCTAAAACTTCATAAAAATGCATAAGTTATTATGTTAAAAGCAATATATCTAAAAATGAGTACATAGTTCGTTGTAGCATCAATTAGCCACATTTTCAAAGTTGGGAAAAGGTTAATTGAACAGGCGTTGAACAAAAGTTATACGAATGAGCGCAGTATCAAACAAAAACCATATTTTATACGAAGTGAGTCATTGTGCGGTTGAAAATTGCATTGTTACAAAGGCGTGCTTGTACATATGTGTGTGTGTAAGTACGTTCATGCACCAGTAAATTAATCATTTAAGTCTGTTTGTGTGTCTGTCGTCGTTGTGTCGACGAGTTCTTTAACCGAATGTTTTCAGTCCTTGAACTCTATATGTTTACCAAATAATTTACACGACGGCGTTGAACGTGTCGAGAAAAACGCGATATCGCATACTCTTGAACGGTTAATGATATGGTTATTATGAAGTTATGCATGCAATTAGGTATTAGATTCTTAACTATTTCGCTGTTCTAATGTAAATATAGCAGATGGGAGTTAGCCAGAAGCTCGATACATTTCCTTGTCCTGTTTGTTTCTTTCTAAAATTTTAATTTTTAACGTAACCAAAATTTGTTGTTACAAGTTAAATTGCAAATCAAAATATAAAATAACGACTTAGTACTTTGTACTAATTTCTATATGCAATTCGTCCAAAACATTTCTGCAAATTTCAATTATAAATATCTCTCCAATTCGTTAATGCCCTATCATTATAATCAGAAAAAGTAAGTTATTTAATAGGAAAACGGAAAAATTAGGTCCTTTAAAAAATGGATCATCTGCCTTTTTTGTATGAGGAGCAAATTCAAATTTGAAATTGATATTGTCAAAAAAGCTGTTCATATTATTCATTAACATTCAGCTAATTTTCAATAATAACTGCCGTTCAGCCTTTTGAATTATAACTTGAATCCTTCAAATTAGTTAATGTCTGTTTTCCCCATTACCGTCGTTGGCTGGATCTACATTATTCTTCTACCACCCACGCTCCAAATATAATAGGCCGGAAGGAAGGAATGTTTTTTTTTAGAAATCGAGCTTTCTACAACTAGAGGGACCTTTACTTTCGATAGGTCGACAAACTGACGTCACTAGACGAGATGTGTGGGTAGCGCTGATGACAGATAACCCCTTAGACGTAGGTTGTAACAGTACTTATTATTTTATTATGTTGTGATTAATATTGGATAAATAAATGTAATGCAATATGTGTGTATTTATAAGTTCATCCACCACTGGCAATTGAATAAATATCGACCTGTCTATACTGCTGGAATACGTTTCGTACAAAATCAGCCAGACATTTAGTATGCCCTCTGAATTTTACTAGACACATGCCGAAGCTACATATTAGAATTTCCAATTCACCAAACACCATTCATTCTGCTCAGCTTACTTCTTAGGAATATCTTTAGAAACTCGTTATGCACAGCTCCAACATATAAATGGCACATGTTTTCAAGGAACTTGAGATTTGTTTTTGTATGAAATCAGGAATGTGACACCAGCGATTTTTTATGGTAACCTAAAACCTTTAGCACAAAGTTCAGAATACTTTGCATGTATAAGATAATCATAAACTACTTGGATATTATTCGTTATGAAACAGTATCTTCAATTTTTATATACAATAATTAGAAGAATTTATTTACAAATTAGCGGTTAATATAAATACCAATAATAATGCCATGCTAGTGTCGTGATGGTATCAGAACCAATTTTCTCATATGTAAAAATGGGAAGTTCACTAGCCTTTGCTCAATTACACGAATTAAATAGACAGGCTGACATGTAACCAACAGCTCTGTATTAAAGTATGTACACAATTTCTATTTAATTAGAAACATTTTGCATACGATATTCGAATGAAAATAAACTGAAAAATAAACGGCATAATTAGCCACGGGAGTTCATTTGCATAGATAACTAACAGATACTTTTGCAGAATCCATTTGCACTCTAAAAGCATATTTTCATTTACTGTTGAATACGAATGTACATAAGTATATTCAACATATCTCTGTGTGTGCGTTTTACTTGCTAGGTATTTTGAAACTATACAATATTTGTGAATATATAAGTCCGGCATTGTTTTAACTCAATATATTTATATTATTATTACTAGGAATTTTATTAATTTTTTGGGAAGCTGATAGAAATTTTGACTTTTTTTTTAGGAGATCAGGGTTCAAATTGATAAACGATGACTTTCACGACAATTTTAGGCTTTTGACGTCGTATGACCCAGAGAAATATTGAATTGCTTTTAAAGATCTTTTGCGGTCGTTTTCTCTTTTTCACTGATGTTGAAACCAAACACAAACTGAATATCTTAAAATGTTCACACTTTCTCAGATTTAACGTCATTCCTGGAGATAATTCGAGGGTCATCATTTTTACCGTAATCGATGTGGTGAGGTGAAAATGAAGAACAGGTATTATATGCCGTGAGTTAAGGTCCTGGAGCTGATCGACAAGCTGAACTAAAATATTGAATTTCCAGATCTGTATATACCAATAGTTGCAGTACCTGTGCTTATTTGTATTTATTCGCAAATTGAAAGTGATAGAGTAAAACACATGCACACTAAACATATGCAAATTCCTAATAAGCAATTTAAAAAGGATGTTTTAAAAAAGACCGACCACACTCCAAGAGTTGCTCTTATCCAATTTTCATTGGTTTTCAAGTTGTTGCGTAAACAAAATTTCATACATTAACATTTTTTTAGTCACAGTTTTCCTTCAATAAATGTATGTAGTAAGAATATCGCCACGTTTTATGCAGGGCGCCTATTGATTTGATTGCTTCATTCCTCTCTTTAATACCGACCGCAACATTTCTAATACGTCCAAATACTGCATCACGAATGTCGATTACCCTTGTAAACTCCATTTTTGAATCAGCGTCATAAACTAGTTGTGTGAGGTCTGGAGATGTTGGAAGCCAAGCGATAGAATCGCCGTGGCATGTTGCTTAACTTGACGAGCGAAATGTATAGGACGTCCATCATGCTAATACTCTGATGTTTAGAGGAACATCCTCTGGTAGTCCTTGTAATTCATTTTGTAAAAAATTTAAATAGTAGAATAATAGAAAAATTTATCTGCGAGCTAAAGTAAGTTTAGTACAATGTTATTATGTGGTTTGAGAGCTGGCATTTAGGAAGACGGTGAAAGATCAGGGAGATCAAGGATTAGTGCTGTCCAAATTGCATAACGTAGTTAATACCAATCCGCTAGCAATCAGTAGTATTAATTCAATATCAAAATGACTCCACAGCTATATACTACGGATTGGAAAAGTTTTATGCAGAACCCTAACAATGTGTTCTTATAAAGTCCAACAACTGTCGATTTGAAGGAGGCAGATTTGGCTATCAGGCACGATTTTTCTTTGTAAAGAATGGCTCAGATTGAAATTGGACCTCATTGGTTATCCCACATTTTATGGGCAGATGGGGTCCATCGTTTTTCTTAATGGTGAAGCCAATATTCAAATCTGTTGAATATTCATGTAGTTTCGCAACTAATTTCATAATTGCTCTATAGTTTTTGAAGTAGATACGGGTGAAAAGGATTATGTAATTCCACAGTGGCGAAACGAGGACGCAATTGAAAATATATTTGTTATGCAGGGTGGAGCACTCCCACATATTTACCGACCAGTTAAAGACATGTTAACTGCTGTTTTTCAAGATCATGCTATATGCATTCATTTTTAATATTTATAGCCTGTTCTGAATCCAGTTATTATCAACATTTGTTATTTAGAATACGATCAAAGTCTTTGGAAGAATTAAAAGGTAGTATATACTAGTCATTAGTCATTTCCTGCAATTCAACCTGAAATCTTGAATAACGCAATGGAAGAAAGGTAGGTGCTTTCATATCTCCAAAAGGGAGGTCATATTGAAGTTATTATGCGTTGCCAACAGATGGACATTAATTAATATAATAATCGTATATTTCAATATAAGTAAGATAGAATAGACTGCGTGTTTAGGCGATAAAGCAAGGATACCGAACCAAAAAATAATGCTAAGATAGCTTAGCTTCCTCATGGTATTGATGGAATAATTCACGGCAAACGCAATAAAAGGAGAGAGAAAAAAATACACTAACACACGGACATGTTTCTGCCTACCCGGCGTCATCAGCGTGGTTTCGAGAGTATTTTTCAAAGCGCTATCAGCGTCGCCATCTCGTGTTTAGCAGTCATGTGAACTGCTCGAGGGATGGTTTGGGGAACAGTACCCGGCTTATGTCGCTGCTTCCTGAACGGCAGGCATGCGTTTCTTTGGCACTAGAGGGCGCCAAGAAATGTCAAGTTTGTCGTTTTGAAAGTTGTGGTATTAACTGTGAGGCAACAGCGATAGAAGGTAGAGATATGAAAAATACTCTCGAAACCATGCTGATGACGCCGGGTAGGCAGAAACATGTCCGTGTGTTAGTGTATTTTTTTCTCTCTCCTTTTATTGCGTTTGCCGTGAATTATTACATCAATACCATGAGGAAGCTAAGCTATCTTAGCATTATTTTTTGGTTATTGTTTCTAGGCATTTTCTGATGTGTTCTGCCTAAGGATACCGAAGTTTCGCAAAATATGATAAAGTATAGTATACCTGTATAATGATGCAGATGTCCCTTTTTCCTTTTTCTGTTTCCCAATAAAGCAATCGTATTGTATTTATGCAACACATCCTATTTAAGATTATAATTCTTTTCTTCTCATTCGATATATTTCAAGCAGCCTCTATGTGTGTACCTGCTATTTAAGCGCTGTTCACGTCCCCTCGCATAACATGTCATTACTAGGCAGACCGCGAATTCACGTTAGAAAGGTTGTGGTATAATTAACGCTAAATTTAATCCGATTAACGTATAGAGAAACTGCTGTAGCTAGTTTAGTAATTTTGCAACTCATTAACCTTCGATAGAAATCATTAGTACCTTATCAATTCCAATGCAAAGTACACCTAACTGCGAAAAGCACTCCTTAACATCAGTGTAAATTTAAAACGTAAATGGAATATTTTAATCTTACGAACGCGTGTGTATCTAAGAAGTTGACATTAACTGATTTGCATGGATGAGAAACTGAGCGAAACCATATTGTTGGCATTTCATTTACTTGGTACCTTGGAGTCGCGTAGAAATGATTCGAAATTTATTGGGTGCACATTGTAAAGTCGCAAGTTTATTACATGTATTCACCATATGCGGTCACCTAGCCGTGGCACGGTGGTAATCTCGCAAAATACACGCATGCAGTGCATTCAGACGGCGGCGCGAACTAAAAGAAAAAGAATCTTCATCAAAAATATGCCCGTGTACCATGCCAGACTATTCAGATAATTCACGTGCATAATTATGTCATGCATTTGCAGCATTTAAGGCAAAAGATATTTTACTGGAAAGGAAACGTTGGATAGCAGATACGAATACCCAACGTGCGCGCAGTCGAATATAAAAATTATGGATATTTGCTTAAGCAGAAATATTTTCTCCATCGTTAAAGGCTAATTGAGTTTTTGGGCGTTGCGAACTGCCTATTGGTTATGTGCAAAAGGCAGTGAACATAAATCTAGATAATGCTATAATTAGAGGTAATTCTATACCGCACATAGCTTTTATGGAATACTAAGACGTAGAAAGTATGTGACAACGATGACAATTTGAAGCTCGTAAAAACTGATTATGGCAATTATAAAGTACGAAAACGTTTTCATGTGCTTACGCGCTTTTAAGATACATACATGAAATATTTTAATAGTTATGATGCTATGTAGACTTTAATATTGCCAACAGCAATGTTTTATTTCAAATTTAACACTATTTCAAACTTTAGATAGGTATGTCGTTGCTCTGTCTAAGAGAATTGAAGTTGCTCCTCTAGGGTAAATGCATTTAATTTGCTTAGTTGGTTTCAAACCTCAACTTAATCTGACGTTACTCGTCAAATAAATTCTGGTAATATAATTGCGCATCCATTGAAAGATACTTTTGATCGTTTCAACCACGTAGGATGCTTAGTTGTTTAACAGTTGTTTTGTGTCAATCGATGTTAACGTTTCTGCAAAAAAAGAAAAAATCGATTATCAGACTGATAGACTTCCACCCTATTCACCAGATCTCACCCCTTGCGACTTTTTTTCTGGTTCCTACGCTCAAAGTTTTGCTTGGAGAGCAAAGATTAGTAAAGGCTAAAATAAAATGATAATAGTTACGTTCTATTTATGGTGTTCAAAATGTATGAACAAAACTACACTTAAAAATTACAACGTAATCGGAATGGAAATAAAAGATTTACACGTTTAGTATACTGTGTGACAACCTCTAGCATTAATCACAGCACGGCACCTATTTGGCAAACTTACAATTCGATTTGCCATAGCATTTTGTTCCATTTGTTGCCACTGGTCTTGTAAACAATTTGGGAGCACCTCTTTGTTTGAAACACTATGTTATGATTCAGGACACATCTTTGTAACCCTATATCCTATATGTGTTCCACGGTATTAAAGTCGGAGGATTGCGTTGACCAAGGTAATACCGCGATATTGTTCTCTTTTCTAACGTCCTTCGCAATATGCGGTAGAACATTGCCACGTATAAGCAGAAACTGACTCCCGGCTTGTTCTGTCTGTGGAAAAATAAGTGATTGTGAAACTGTATCCCGATATGCATGGGTTGCTGGAAATCCTTCGACAAAACTGATACTGAGCCACTTCCTGAACGCCTGTCAAACGACAGTCTTCCAGAAATTGGTCTCAAACCGTACCTGGATTCATTAATGAAAAGCACATAGGTCAAGCCTTTTTCTTACCAGTTGACGTGTTCTTCAGCCCATTTCGATCTGGATGCGCGACTTCCAGATGATACCATAGGAATTCTAACAGGATGTCGGATATGAAGGCCATCATCATATAATCTATGTTTTTCAGTTTGGTCGATGATGTGACGTTTTGGAGTTTAATTTTTAGTTGGTAGAATCAGTATGAGAAGAAATCATGTACAGAATCTGTGGTTTTGGTGGGGCCTCTTCTACTTTATCAGTTTCGTCACACTAATCTGTATCACGCCTACAGCTTTTAACTGCGTTTCATGCCCTCTTTCCATCTCTATTAACTCCAAAACGTTATAAAACACAACTTCTTAGTAAACCAAAATAATGCAAAACGTTTTGAGAGCACAAACAACAATTTCATGCGAGTGTCACACGCTAACTAACGCTTGTTTACGGACACTGCCAAAGTGAACAGCACGAAAACAATTAATAATATCAAACCAAAAAGACTAGTTCGCCTAAGTTAAAGGCAAAGATACCTGGCGTTCTTTTTTTTAGCGTTTGGAAATAGAAAAGTAAAAGTACATATAACTATCACGGTGATAGGTCTGGGAGTGTCACCTAGATATTCTTTCAGCTCTTCTTCTTTTTGTGTGCACTTCCTTGGATGATTTTATTAGCCGGCCAGGATTTTTTGAGATTCGCAAAGCCCAGTCTCAATTCATTATTTGGAAACGAGAAGGATAATCACGGGACAGTACTATGCTGATTTATTGAACCGATTCGACTGACTGAAGGAGAAAAAGACTCCACTTAGAGAAGACAACAATTCTGTACCATCATGTTAGTAATCAATTGCGACTTGAAAAAGTGGCTTGGTTCATGTCACATGAAGAGGTCGTTGCTGAAACAGTGGCCTATTCCGCAGCGTTCGACAAATCCTATTATTTAGATGGCTTAAAAACTTTGAACACCGCTGGACTAATGCCCAGTTCCATAATAAATTTAAAAAATGTGAACCTTTGAACATCTTGCTTTACAATTCAGTGAGAGTAAACAACTACAGTATAGCTAAAATTAGATGGATGTATTACAAAAAAAAGGAACTAATCAAGCAGCTAAAATAATTCCAATGAGCCGCAACAGCCTCTTTGTGGGTGTCTTTTCATAAACGAAGTGAACAGCACACAGTTCCTCGCACGTTTCGTCGGCATAATCCGAAATAGATATACCAAATAAAAAGTTAAATATGTGATACGAAAAGTCCCTTTCGTAAAGTTATATTCGCAACTTATTTCGCAAAAAGTTATCAAGTTTTGTACAATTGATATACGACTTCCGAATTTATCGTGTTTTCGGCGTTATTCTCTTGTAACATTTTCGAAGTAACAAAAATAAATGACATTATTTCTCGTTTTGTATGATTATATTTGAGGCGAAACTTCTTTTTCTTCCGCGTAAGTAAGTTCATCCATACAAAGATGCATACAAATATCACTCCGGGACAAGCATGTTTACTTCCAATAAGTACGAAGACCGAACAAGACGTGTGCGAAGAGGAGAGGACGTTAGCTAGTGGTAAAGTTGCGCTACGAGCAGCGGCACCAGCACCAAATACGAACCAGCTGTTGGTCGAGTAAATGAACGTGGTCGCGTATGACTCGTTTTATTGTCCATTTTTCATCAGTCAGCTGCAGACACATGGTTCCACGCATGGTAATTAATTAGGTTCAGAGTTAATTATCGTTCAGAGTGATATACGATGACATTAGGTATCCAATTTTACATGCATATGTGCTAGAAAAATGGACCATACATTATTTCGTGTAGGTTTACTTCATTTGCTATGCTCCAATTGTACGCATACAAGGGTCACTCTATTTTCCTTATAACATCTAGTCAACGCAACGTAAAGCTCGAGTTGTAACTGCTTGTAAATCTTAATCCTGCTGTATTTACCGAAAAACAAATATCTCGAAATTACTAGAAGGTTTATAAAACGTTGAAGTGGTAATAAAAAATTGCATCCTACCAATTCACTACATTGTAGTTTTGGAAATTAAACAAGTGAAGTAATTATTGTACACGTGGCGTCTAAGATTATCTGTTCACAATGACTGGTTTCACAAAGACGATAAAATTATAGAAAAATATATTTTTTATACTATTACACACAAGAATGAACAGAAGCAATGTTTGCAATGAAATACTAAACTATGCGAACAAAAGATAGTAAACGTTAACAAAACATTAAAAACAATAAACACTAATGGCAACAATGTATAGCATGCTTCATCGTGTCTAACGAGGCTGATGTATGTGCGGGTTTTCGGGCTTCTATAGTTTATGCTCCTTTCATTACCGAAACTGAATCGCACAATTGTCAAGAGATTATTAAATAAAATGATACTTGCTCTAGACAAAGCACCGATTTTCTTGGTTAAAAATTAGGGAATTGTTTTAACTCACTCGTTCAAAATCATTTTTAAATTAACCCTGCCAACGATTAATTCCCTTACTGCATGAAAATCTGCTTCACTTTCAGCTTCCTGCTGAACAACTTGACAAAGTTATTGGGCAATCCCAACTGGACAAGGTCTATACTATTATTCGAAATGTCTTTGATAGGAAAACCTATGTTATAAGAATCAGAGAACTCGTTTCTTTGATTGCGACAGTCATCTAGTGCACGTTTCTTGCTTCTTAACTTCATAACAGCAGCCAGTACGTTTTTTACAAAGAATTTAGATCAGCAATATATACATCAACTTCACCATGCCGTAAGACTCAAATTTTGGAGCGCTCTGTTTCACTTGTTTACTAGATAACGTCGATTATGGGAAATCTCTTTTAAGATGGTGGCCTAAATATACTTAGTCAAAAACAAATTGCATCTGACTTTAAAAACCATCTGCTTTATTTTAAGAGACTCCAAATCATTTCAAGTAAATATTGTAAGAGCCAATGGTAAGAGAATTTGCTTTATATGGCAGGGTTAGGAACAAGTTCTAGATGCGCTATGGTTGGCGCTATTGAAGAACAATTAACTGCGCTTTACAGCGGGACATACATTGTTTACACATCGAGGGTTCCCCAAGTTATGGCAAACTAAATAGCTTATATATTCTATTGGGCAAAAAGTACTGCTATATCCTTATACGATACTTACAAGTATGTTAAAATATACAAACTTAGTTTACAGTTACACACAAAAGCAATTATTTTTCTACTAATCTTTGACAAGGGATTTCCCTGGAAATACGACGTCAGATAAATAGCACAAGTATTTACGCACCACCACAAGATTGACTGTGTTTCCCTACTGTCTCGCCAGAATTTCTTTGCTCTGAGAGCATCGAGTCGTCTAACATTGGCATGTTACGTACCAACTATGATAATTAATACAAGTTCAGATTTCTCAGAGCTCCTGCGCACGCCGTCTCATATTAAGCACTCCAAGAGCTGAACAGTACCCAGTTTATGTCGCTGTTTCCAAAACGGCAGGCATGTGTTTCATCGCATTAGAGGACACCAATGGATCGTTTCGAATATTGTGATATCACCTGCGAGACAAACAGCGGCAGTATAAGCTGGACTAAAAACACTCTCGGAACCACGCTGATGACGCTGGGTTGGCAGAAACTTCTCCGTAGGTAGCGTGTTTTTTTACTCTTTGTAATACCACGAGGAAGCTTTCTTAGCTTTATTTTTTGGTTACGAGTATTGTTAGTTGTCATTTAGTAGTTGTTAGGTGCAAAGTGGCAAAACATACAAGCAAAAATGTATGTATTAACTGTAAAACATAGAGGGGGAAGTACATTGGTTTGGCGTTGCTTGACGGTAGCGGGGATCGGCGGAATCGTGGTACGTGAGGGTTGAATGGATTCCAAAAATACCCACAAATACTGGAAATTGCCCTGCAGTCGCTTTTTAACAAAATATTCGGTGACACTAACTTGGGTAACGTCTATTTTCAGTAAAACACATGTTGCGAGTGATGACAAAGTAGTACTCAAATAATGGGGTTCAGCTCCGGAATTAGCTTACTTGGTCACCAGACATTAACCTCATTGAACATCTTTGGTCAATGCTAAAGTGCAAAGTTAGGGAGCACTTTATCGTATCAAAGGAATCACTAAGAGATGTTTCGAATTAGGAGTAACAGGCCATTCCTCCGCCAGAATGTCGACGCTTAGTATGGATTTACCAAAAAGAATAACTGCTTTACAAAATATTAATTTACTGTAAGAAATATTTCGGTTTTTATAAACTGGGAGCTTTATATTTCACCTGAATATAATGTAGGTTAACATTTCTCAAAATGATTGATATGTTTAAACATAGTTACTAAATAATTTCTCGTTATTTGCTAAAAATTTCAAATCATTCAATATAGAAATTATAAAAATATCTCCATGACTAACTTTTATGTCCGTAACTGCTGTTTGCTCTATAATCATATAATGTAAGTACATTGCCAACAGCTTGGATACTGCGCTCTAGTGAAATAAAACATCTTAGGATACATCTTACTCCTGTGATCTAAATTAATTAATTAATAAATTATTTTTATATAAATATAAAATTACGTACCCAGAATAGAATATTTTTTCAAAGGGTTTATATGCATAAAAAGCAAATAAATTGTTTAATGTCAATACTATTATAATTATAATTAGCACATTGTGTGCAAATGAGGAATTAAAACAGCGCAGCTGCTGATTAATTATAATATGACTTGGCGTATTATTTATCAAGATTGTTTACATTTTTGGTCGAATAAATACACTTTTGTTACATCTTTAAAACATTCGAATGAACTCCCAGGAAAACTAGATTTGGATCGAAACTCATTTATGCTTTAACTGTTATACGAATTAATTTACTCGTCTACGTCTTAATTATATATTGTTCTTAGACGAAGACAAATGTGTAATCTCAGATAATAGAATCTAATTCAATTTTTTATTCCATCGTAATGCGCTTCTCAAAATATAACCAGTGAGAAGAGCAGAGAAATTAATACCTTTTGTATTGCGGTAAAACGAATTAGTTGATCCACTTCATTAATCATACATCCTACGTTGGGAAATACTGACTAATTACAAGGAACTTATTATCCAGTATGTAAAAACATCCAGCTACACTATAGCATGTTTTGATTAACTCTTTTTTGTGGAGGGATCGATTTGGTATTGAATGTGTGAAAGACCCAGATTGAAACTGACGATAATTTCAGCATACCTGTAGACGTGATAGCATGGTTAAGATAATAACCTCAGTTATTTCTTTATTACAATGTTACTTATACGTGTACTTATATTGTATTGATTCATTTAATTTGATTAAGATTGTTTCAACGCTTTATAGTGGTTTCAGTGTTAAAGTTATTTTTAACATATACGTACGTAACTTTGTAACGGTTATACAAGTTGGGGATATAGATGTGGTTTAACTTACTACATTCAAAGAATATTTCTAAATAATAGCACTAATTTAGCACAAAATTATTTTTATAGTTGCCGATTATTACATTTTGCACATTTTACACAATTGCAGTTTTATGACGTGTGTCGTAGTTGTATACTCTATAACATTTCTGGTGCAACACTAATTCGCCATTGTTACCAGATGTAGATTTCAGAAAAGTTGATATGTATTCTAACGTTACAATTTACGTTACATTGAAAACAGTCAATAGTGCAATGTATTGTATATTCAACCAATTCTTTCTCATTAGCTTGAACTACTTTTTTCTACTAGTACCTAGGTAGCGGGGGAGTTCGAAGAATATTACATGTTCAGCGAACGACGGTCTTGGTGAAATGGGTGACTTTCCTCACATACTAAATCTTTCAATTTAATGTAATATTTTCCTACAACAATTTCAAGAGCCCTTATTCTACATTAGCAATTGACATTCCTAAACGGAAAAAGAACAATAACATCTATACTCCTGAGTTCGATAAGATCGACACGATTTCGGCTGATCAAGACCCCGATAAGGTTCCGGCATCTTTAGTTGCCCCAACCTCAAAGAAAGCTCCAGCTCGTCTTTCCACTTGGGAGCTTAAAACAAAGACGACAAATAAGCCATCGTATAATAATAGCAAAACCATACCCCATATGTAAACTCAATCCCTTCTACTGTCCCAAAAGACAAATCCAAATGGGCACCAATCTCTAATGAGCTTAAGCAAAGGGCGCTTTTATACACAAAAGCCCAAAATACAACCGATGGTACCAACTTTTTCCTATCGCAAAAGACACCATATCATACATACCAGCCACCCATCGGAGAAACAACTCAACGTAGTCATCCGGCGCATTCGACTCGAAATCCCCGTGGAAGATATCACGCCCGATCTCAAGGAATTTGTCTTTTCTCCAAAGAGCGTTCTTCGAATGCTTAGGATTTCCAACAATAGGCCAATACCGCTACTCTTAGTCAAGGTACCAAAAACACAAAAATCCAAAACATCAAGGAGGTGACCAACCTCCAGATATTGGTGGAACCTTTCAGATTTAAAAGATCGGTCAGTGCTATGGATGCGCAAAGCCGCTATACTGTCCAACCACGTTGTGTGCGGTGCGCGGAAGTTCATCCATCTAGGGTGTGTGCTCTCTCTCGCCAGCCATCCAACTGCACCAATTGTGACAATAATCACTCAGCGAACCATCCTGGCTGTTTTAACTTTTCTAGAGTTAGGATGGTCCACCTGAGGTCAGACAAAACGATGCTGAAACAGTCAAGTTAACGGGTTACTTCGAGCTCGCATTTATTCCAAGACAGTCGCCTCTTCTAGCAATACTAAACCTGCCATACCCAGTTCAGAACAATAAAGATTTTCAGCTAAAACTCCACAGAATCCGAAACTTAAATTCAGTCGTTTAAGCAACGAGCCTGGTCTAGATCTCGGAGCCATGTTGGATTCGCTACCGACAGTTGAACTTTGTGCTAAATCAATTAAGGGCGATCATTCCATCCAATTCGCACAGACACAGCTAAGATCGATTATAGGGACCAATTCTCCACGAATTCGAGATATGGCGTGGAACCCCAATGGAATATTGTAATCTGTAGATCTGATGGAATGATAGCCACTAAAGGCGAAACGGCTATCGCCGTCGGTCATTCTCTTTGACACTCTCTATCTTCGTTCCTAGATTCTTTTTCCTGAGGCTACACCTATTTTGCTGGGTACACGCGATTTGGGTTTCGACAAGTTAGTGGCAGTTTATGGCCCGCCAAGTAGGTATTTTTATCTTCTAGATTATTGGGAGCTGTTTCGAGCAGCCGCTGATTTTCCGGGCGTTGTAGGAGGTGACCTCAACTCCAAACACTATGTTTGCAGGTACACTAAACTACAGCGGCTGTATTACGCATAAGCAAAGGAATTGCGGATGGCAATCACTGTACTTCGTGAGGGCATTTCTCCACCAAAGTTTCATGCACTTCTACAAAGATAAGCTTATATCTATTATGTTGATTACGTTGATTCTCTATCTAGTGCTCGTCCAGATTGACATCTTGGGTTTTCCTACATAAGCATTAGCGGTATCTCCTTCGTACAGATACTTAAATAACCATTATATCGTTTCTTTTTAATTTGCGTGTTGAAGATTTTGAAATATTTGCGTATATTATAAAAAATTAAATCAATTTTTTATGTTATGAATGCAAATATTTAGTATATGAGTTTTTTAGGAAATAAAACAAATAAAATGGAGAGTATATGACCATGGCAAAATACAATATAAAATGTAGAAAATAAAATAAAGAAAACGATGAATTTGAAAACAACACAAATTAAATGAGTCCTTAACATGCATACTTAACGTTGTATGTGTATCCGCGTACTAGACAATTTGATACAATACCTCATTCTTTGTCATATAAGGTAAAAGCACTTATGTGCTCGAATCATAGCGATAATATAATTGAAAAATTAGCTGGAATGTTAGAACACCCACAATTTAATAATGTAAATATCTCAACACGCCAGCTTAATTATCGTACTTATTGTTAGTTCGCTTGATTAAACCGTTTTATTGAAAAATGTGCCAGTTATGAACTGCCAAAGTCGCTCTCTGATCGTTCACATATTAATTAATGTTTTAGTGAATGGAAAGCACCCGATGAAAGCCACTTATTTAGATAACAATCACTACTACCAGCGTAATTGATTTCAATTACGTTTCAATCGCCAAACTCATTATTCCGTTGTACATATCCATACATACGTGCAACTATCATTGAATTAAATTACAATAACTGCACCGATAGATAAAAAAGCAAATTGTTCGCATTCAATCATCTTGTTATTTTTTCCCTATACGGACATGCCATTTCCAAATAGAAAGGCTTATGTTTTTACGTGGAAATATCAAGGTGGAAGCTAATTGGTATACCCGGTAACTATTTTTACTACTATTTAGGTCTAATTGGTGGTTAGCCGTATTCGTTTATAGCAAAATATAAAATTTCTATATAGGAAACATATTAGATATATAGAAAAAAGTATACAAATCGTCCGAGTAGGAAAAATCATAAAGCAAATTCGCCTTTAAAACCATTCCACGCAGAATAGTTTGCCGCGTTAGGCTATTACGGCACTGTTGATGTACGAAGCATACCTATACAACTGTTGAGATCCGCAGGTGGAAAGTCATTTAGAAGAATGCAAGATAAAGACTGGCAGATTCTACTATATTTAAGTTAGACAGATGTGCGAGCATTTTACAACTACATGAAATTTTTTGAACAATTGCTTATTTTATTTAGTGCTATTGTTAGAGACATTTAGTTGTTGCTGCTAACTATTATATACGCGTCCTAAATGCAGAAAATTGAAAAATTATACTTTGCTACCACCAACTTCAATTTTTTAGTTCAAAACTAAGTATTTCCGATTCTAGTAATTAGGAGTTTCAATCCCGCGTCACGTGATACGTGATACCCCTGTTAATCATCAACCGCGCCGTTCGCAGCCTAGTGGTTTATTTTTAACTATGAACATAACAATAATCATTTCTGGTGAAAAAGAAATGAAGGCATGTAAGAATGCCTTTTGTGATACAAGCGCCATTAGTCCTTACAGAATTGAATGTATTGTCAGAAAAATTGTTAAAAATGCTGAACCACTTAAAGAAAAACGGGGAGGAGGCAGGGTGAAAAACAGAAATAACAAGAAAGAACTACTAATTAGAAAACTCACTGTAAATTTAAAACGTGCCGACATTATTGTCGAAATTGTACAACTAGATACACCTATCAGACATTGTTATTGTAATCGGTGCTACAATTTGTCTTTTGGCTTTTGGCTTGCTTTCAAGCTAAAAACAGCTACGTAAAATACAGATTGACGTTGGAAAAATAATATGGTCAAACAAAAACCACAAGTTTTAAAAGCTAGGAGATTTTATAATTTGCTAAAAAAAGATAAAACCGCTAAAGTATTTTTCTTTGACTGCTAAAAGAATTTGACGGCTCCAAAGTTAATCTGATCTGTCAGCTCTTTTTCTCAAGAAATAAATTTCTTCAATTTTACGTGTGACTAAAGAACGAGTTTCTGAAAACTTCAAACATAATGCTTCTGCTGCCTTCAATACACCAACTCCCAGAAGCTGCTAAAAAAACAGACTTTGTGCCGATGGATATTTGAAGTAAAATAGGAATTCTACTATTACACTCTCATTAGCATATTAGTTTCCAAGTCAAACACTTGCTCACATCAGTAGCTTCCAATTATACGTTCATTTCTCCTACCTGATCGAGGCTCACGACAATCAATTTAACTTAAATAATTTCTGAAACGTAAACACATAAACACGTCGCATGAAGCACCAAGATAAAAGTGATACAGGGACGCAACTGTAGTACAGATTCTATGCTTTTCGACGATGTTTTATACCACAAACAACTGTACAACGTTAAATTTTACTGAGAATTTTGATGATTGTAAAACGAACAAGGAAGATTTCACATTAATTTGGATGTTTTGGAAAATGAGAAGATAGAATGCAAAAGAAGTTATTGTTCCGTTTCTCCACTACCGTGATTGGCTGGACATAAAATATCCTTCTAACCATTTGGCTCTAGTTAATTTGGAAGAAAAAGAATTACTGTTCTAGAAAACGAGCTCACGGTCACTAGAGGGTCCTTTTCTTTAGACGGGTGGACAAACGGAAATCACCAAGCATGGTGTAGGGTTGGCATTAACAACGGTTAACCTCTAAGTCGTGAATTTTAACAGTACAATAGCTATTAATATGTGGTTCTAAATACGCTACCGTAAAGTGAATCATTAAAAATCTCAAAAATTACGAATCATGTTAATTGATTGACTTATTTACACTGGTAATACGGATGGAATTGGCGAATGCGTAAATTACCTCACAAAGGTACACTTACTTATTTTGTCCACAATAAAGATAGCTTTTTTGCGGTTATTTTTAGCATCAGATTGATTATGTCTTAGAAACATTCGTTGACAACGAAAATTTCCTCGAAACTATTGTAAGGCTATACAGTCTGCTTCGTTTAAAATGTTGTAAGGTAAATAACGGTAACCAGATAACATTCTATTGTTAAATAATAGATATAAAATTAATAACAGGTTACACACCAATTCCTTTATTGCAGTTTCTCGTGTTTTATGTGACAGCATCATTAATAAGAATAATAAGAATATGACCTCATAGCTACTTAACCTTTCAAATTTACACACTACTCCATGGAATTTGACAAATTAATCATTTTATAAGAAAGAGGTGCAGAATAGCTTAGCAAATGATTTTTTTGAGATGAATTATGTTATTTTAAGTTTCGACAAAAACTACTATATTGCAAGGAACGTGAACTATGACATGTTAATTAATAATGCATTTGTTGCGGTTATGAGCGTCCTTATGTCTATTATTATACTTATATTTTCAACGGGATTTCTTACATTTTAAACAAATTTCCAACATAGTAAGAATGTATTGTTAAAATTAACTATTTCGGATTTTCTTAAATGCTATTTCCATTAATATATTTCCAGAAAACGGTGGGTATTGGAATGAGTAGTCCAAGGAATTTGATGGAATATGAAACAATGCGAGTAGTAACATTACACGGGATATTACTAGCGTTAAAGTAAACCGCACTATAAAAAGTCGTAAGATTGGAAGTTTTAACGAAATAGGAACCTACCGGAGGGCGGTACCAGGACGAAAACGATGCTTCAATGGAAGAGGAGACTGCTTCTGCAAGAAATTTATTTTAAGAACCAGATCGGTCACTAGCTCAGCGGAAGAAGTGCTCCTGTAACTACACGTAATGTTCGATTTCTGCTTTAACAGTCAGAAGAAGGACTGTTTAGTAGAAAACCAGCAACTTACCAGAGAGAACAGAGCTGCCAGGTTGTCAATTGCAATTGGAAAAGCATCTTATCCTCTGTTGAAATTAGAGTGAGACTAAAATCGCCTGTTGGATCTGAACGAGTCTGACAAAGACTTACAGGGGCCTTTGCGCAATACAATATCTCCCCAAATATTTCTGGCGTGGAAGTTGTGATATTCCTCGTACAGAGTTAGTCACCACTCATCTGAGATCCACGATTGCAAATTTTCATCTCGAGAACATTGTAGTAGAATATGTAATGTCTTTTGTTCTTTTTTGTGGGAAACGAGATGTTATTAATGTAAGATAATGCCCCACCTCACGTGTCTAAAGACGTACCGGATTATCCAGGAGCTGCAGTTATTGTAAAATGGGTTAACACTCCCCAGAAAGCCATACAAAAATCAAATTGGAAGCATGCCCGGGCATATAAATGCAGTAATCAGGGATAGAGGAAGTAACACACGCTTCCAGGATTCCACAGCTGTAATTTCTATTATCTATCATCATTTTAAATTTTAACAATGTACTTTTCGTGCAATATAGTTTTTAATTTTTAAATAAAGCAATTTGCTACGACCACTAGATGCCGCAATTGAGAGTTTTTGGAAAATTTTTTTTTGAAGTATTTGTTATAGTTGAAGCAGTGTCCGTGCAAAAATTGCACGATTTTAGTAAAGGACACAATAACAATGCCCCAAATCTCTTTGTTCAACTTTCGGTAATGAAACACCTCCAGCAAAGCTTGTTTTCAACTGGTTTGTGGAATTTCGTCGAGATTGTGCTTTTGGCAATGATAAATTTAGTGAAGACTGACCCAAATCGGTTGTTGTTCCATATGCAACATGATTGAAGAGGATTAACATGTGACTTACCGTAAGATACGAGCATTCTTAAGCATATCAAAGACTGCAGTACAATCGATTTTGCATGAAGTAATGTGAAAAAAATCTGCTCCCGAAGTATTCCGCATACAACATGTACAACATCACCACAGGTGACGAAACTTCGATACAACCAACGAGCCAGAAACTAACCAACAATCAATTGTTGGGGTGTTCCCAGATGTACCAAATCCAGCAAAAGTTGTTCCTTCACAAAGCACTTCAATTTTCGTATAGATTATTCCTTTCGTTGTATTCGACATGTAGGAAGCGTTACTTTGGGAGATCGAAGAACAATTATCTAACTTATTGCCTAACGACTTCTTTTTGTGCCTGAATGTCAAACAAAAAGTGCGGTGATGGCGATTCTTATTACTTCGAAACCTTCAAAAACCATGCTTTGGAGATGCCTCCTTCAGAATGGAAAAATGTTTCGAGAATTGGTTGCAAACCATACAAATCGTACTGGTGAGTACTTTAAAAAAGAATAAAACGATTTTTCTAATAATTGGAAAGGAACAGTATAACGCAAAATTTATAAATACGATTCTGTTGTTCCAGTATACTCCAGTGAATGTTAGATCACCTAAAAAATACTTACAGGTCTTTTGGAATTAAGCATTGCAATTAACGAAGTTGCCTTAGAGTAGAGAATTCGGTAAACCAAAAAACTAGCTCTTTAAGTAATAAAAAATCCAGTTCACGTTTGTAAGAATGAATACATGACAAGCAATATGAAATTATATGAATTAAAGAGTGGATAGTTGTAAAATGAAGCGATTCTCAAGTCAGTCTTTTTCTTCGAACATCTGTTGTATACATTTGAAATTCACAACTTGTCGCCGAGTTAATACCTGAAAACGTTATACAGAACCCAGAATCTCTTCCGACATTCCAAAACGGCAAATCATATATGTGTGCGTATACGTATCACACACAAAACAAGAAACAAGAGGAGTAGAAAAACCAGTTTACTTGAAGGAGCTTCTTTAAAGATTAATAACGTGTTATTTTATCATCTGCCGCATACGGTATACGCAAGCACGCATCGGGAAGGAGCGATAATTTTTTTCGTCCGATTATTCATTACGTTTCCTATATAATTTTATGAGTCGTATAAATTTGTTAAATGTCTCTCCTCATCTTTTGAAATTTTAGCCTCGATTTCATCAGAGCTAAAAATTATCTAGTGCGGTCGAATTCGGCATGTGATATGTAACACTAACTACTTTCAACGAATTGATCAGGTTGTTAAGAATGATGATTTTATCTTCAGACTTTATGTTTACCATAGCACCTTACGCATTATGTTATCTTTGTTCTCGTTAGAAGACGCTACTAACGAGAGATAATTTGAAATCTTATTTATTTTTCGTCGAAGATGTACGTGTATATGTATGTGAATACAACAGAATATTTCGTGTAAAGTGTACATAAGTTAAAATATCAAAATCATTTTTAATGCTCTCGCACTGTTATCTTGTATTTCCTTTAACCAGCAGCACATAAACTGAAAATGTATAAAGTTCAGTGTTTCAGTTATAATTGCTTCCACTGAAGCGCTTATTAAAGCTGAATTATTTCTGAAACACTAAGTAGACCGTATGACATATACTTATTATTATTGCAGGCGGACCATGACATATATGCCTTTAATTACTGTGATTTAAATAGATCTATTGAATAATCAACTAATAGTTGAAAGCTCTAATGAATACTCCTTCCTTTAATGCAGTAGACGTAAGAAATGGCCTACAGAAGTGTGGAAGGGAAGTGAAGAAGTGTTTTCTTATTACACATACATTTTTCATATATGTAAATTTAAAAAGAAAATTGTCCATACCTGTTAGTGTGAAACTTTGGCCTTCTAGCACAACCAGCGTTGTCAGTAATACTATGTTCGTAACAGATTTGCTTTAATGCCTGCAAATCTACCATCTTTAGTTCGAGGGATCTATTATAATTTATTTATTTTTAAATCTATTGTGAAGCTATTAACATTTATTATGAAGATATAGTACAATCTGGTAAGGAAACAATATTTGTATTGGCAACACACAGATCAAAGCAAAGTTATGAAGAATTTGGTTGTTTTTACCGTTTCAGCTTTCAATAAGAAAAGTACTTTGCTCTAAGGATTAACTAAGACAAATAAGATAATATAAAAAAAGTAAAGTCTAATTTCACAGCAAGTGGTGTCCTGATTGACTGATATGATCTTGCAACAGATCCAGAAATTTTGCTGTAGTATGTTTTCCGTCAATGGGAAATGGATCACGAGTCAATCACTTATTATTCCAGTCATACGTTGATTGCGTTCAGGCCAAGTTCTGAGCATGATCAATAACTAATGGATTAACGGAAAGAAAATTTAGAATTTTTTTGAATGGATAAAAATATCGAATACAAATCAGAAGCTGTGAAACTTGACTTCATCATTTACGGTAAAAATAGATTCATAAGTGAAAAGTTCTTTATTGAAAATGTCTGCATTCTCATTTAACATATTAAACATTGTCTTCGTCGACAATCTTCTGTTAGTTTGATAATTGGTATGGCTTATTATTGAATTCTCTCAAGATTTTGTACACCGAACTATACGATATTCCACAAATCTGAAAGCAATCCTTCGGACACAGCAGGATATTCAGTTTCTTGTATTTTGTTAAAACGCGACTTTTTTTTGTTTTTGTTTTTTTTTTGTGGGGAACACAACGTTCTGCTTTGAATTTGTTAAAAATATAGAGAATTTTTTCGCACAAAGTATAGGCATTCAGAATAGTTGGCAGAAAACATGTCCTACCTATCCCTCTGGTACCACGTCATTATTGCCAGCCTTTCGTTTCTATTGTATCTGTTCAAGATTTCAATAAATTTCTGTATTTAATTTAAAGTTGGTGTAGAAATAAAATAAATCATTAAAGAAGTATTGACACCAAAAGATAGTTACTTCCATCTGGTTATTTAAAAGACAATAAGTTATATGTAAATCCATAACTGGTTTTGCACTGTGTGGCTAATGCATTGACAATTTCCCTTTTAAAGTTACACATACAAAAAATATATATCACGTTTACGTTCTGCCGCCTTCAGGTTTTTTTGGCATATATGTCAGATGATTTTCAGAGCTTCTTAATTTATATAAATGGGACATAATTTGTCAAAAATCCTATTAGCAATCTAAGGGCCCATTTGCTGAACGATAGCGCTCCCTTTGCTGTCTTTGGCGATCTTTGGATTATCTTCCTTTCGAATCCTCTTAGGTGGTTCTTTTGTAAGCCACAATAGGGATTAGGACGCTTCCCCGATCAGCTTTATCTGAGTTTTCGTTTACTTGGATTGGTTTGTGACACACCCGGTTATTATGTCGCAGTCAGATTCACGTATTATTTAACAGCCTTTGGTGGTGTCTGACTATCAGTGAATATCTTCATGGGTGCACCTCGTATCCTTTTTTCGAGGTTCTTTGCGGCGTATAGCCTTAAAGCAAAAAATCTTTGCTTGAAACATATTAAGTGAAGTACCATAGGAATTTTTAGGTGATAGTTAGAACCACTAAAGCCTACGCCTATACCGCGTCATGTCAGGTCACTTACTATGGTTTTCAAGGACTGATCAAAGTTTCAATTGGTAGGGATCATCTCCTTTGCAATGTGTATCAAATAATTTATGTTGGTATCTTTAGGGGTTTTAGGATGTACAGTTTCCTACGTTGTTTTTGCCCACCAAACCAGAGAGGCATAGGTGTAGTAATTGTCATATATGACCAGAAGGCCATGTGAAGCTTGAGACCCCAATTCTCAAATGACATATACGTTATAAATGTGTATGTGTCAAATACCAAAGTGATCCATACAGCACGGTTGCTTTTGCTCACATTATCAGTTTAAATACTGACTTTGTTTCACGTAAGACTCGTGTAGCTTGTGGTATTGCCATTTTATAACAAACACATCCTGTATATTTGAGTTTAGATGTGCTCTTAAGGTATTCTCAGGGGCTAGTTAAATGATGAATAATGTTTGGCTTCATTTTATTGAAATTATTGAAATGCTCGATTGGACTAATGATCAATCATTCCAAATTCAGACAAGCGCACTGTTGTTCGTTTGTAATAATCAAAATTAGTATCATCGTTATGGAAACCAACGTAATTTCAATGTACTTAACAAAGACGGGATCAAGACATATGCACGGAATCGCAACGGAATTCAATTGTTTGTTATTACATCAACGGTGTCATTTATTTAATAAGTTTTTATTTATAATAGATATATAAATTTTAGAGAATATTGATAATAAACTTATAGAGCGATAATTGGGAAAATCATTTGGGTTTGCTTCCTTAAACAGAGGTTTAGTCCTTGATAATCTAAATTTAGAAAATAAACAATAGATATTTATTACCCCATGTACAAAGCTTACCCAGATGATAAAGTTTAAAGTTGCAAAAAAAAGGCGATTATGCACAAATTCAATATAAACCTATAAGAGGACCTAATACTCGTACTTCTGAGTGACGTACCTTACTCAACACAAACTTTTATTAAAAACACATTCTAAATGCTATAATATGCATCTAGAAAACATCTCTAGCTTGGTATATCTAGAATATCCACATTTTATACATTGTTCCTTTTATCGTCTATTTTACAGTAGCATTCCGATCTAAATTTGAATCATTCCGAAGTTTTTATCTTCGCATTCTTCACAATCCACGTTAAACGTAACTAATGAGGCATAAAGTATGTTTAACCTTTGTTATCGATAAATTTATTAATGGTACACAAAAATGTTGGGAGTAATCGTCAAGCGTACTGATTTGTTTACAACTGTCGGTAACGAAAAGAAAATTGTTTACGCGTGCATAGCTATGCGTGTAAGTATTACGGTGCAAAGAGTACTTATTAAAATGCTGTAATTACGATGTGCACTCGGTCTGGTATCTGTTATGGTAGCTCCGATCCGGACCACTGTAATTATACAAGCAGAACAAAAGCAACGAAAGAAGTGAACACAGCAATTACTGGGTGGAATCAGCAATAGCGTTGAGGCGCACACAGGATGGAACTAACGTCTAAAACACTACAGCCGACTCTGCGAATGAACGACACGGCAGGAAATCAACTATGATGTCCAGATGAACGTGACCAGAACTTCCGGGAAGAGGAATTCTGTATGTATACTAGAAATCCTCCTGATGCATACCTATACGTGCCAATAACGAAGATACTCTTCGTTCGAGAATGGTAAATATTTGTATGATTTTAGTGTCGTAGTAGCGCTGGTATACGGCTCTGGAATGTAAAATCGGTTGGTTTTTAAGCGGTAGGGTCTACAGTGAATTCTTTTGCGCCATTCTTAAATATTGTACAAGCGAATGTTTCAGAAGTTCAACTAAAATGTTAGGTATCTATTGTAATATTATATTTTTGAATTTGTATCTATTTTGCAGATATTTTTGTCGCATAGATTCCGAAGTATCGACAATAATGTTGATAAAACATCAAAACAAAAAAAAAAACAGTTTATCTGTCAAAAATATGCAAAACTGTACCGCTTTCTTACTTGGTTTCCTAAAGAAGTCATAAAAGCAAAAAATGCGTCGTAAATGGGAAAAATATAAAAATTCTACTACATTGCTTTCAAAACACTTAAGGGTAGTTCTAAATATTTAGCTCGTCAGGATTATGAAAGGTACGTATGTAAATCGGAAATACAAGCTGTATCTAACCCAAAGAAGCTTTGGTCTTATGCATCAAGTTAGAGAAAGCATGATAATTCAACCTTTTCTCAAAATATTTCAGTTTTATGCATATTGCTTTCGATTCGGTCAATGGCTATGTATCGGGTGGAAATTGCTGCGGTACAGATTTATCCACAGTCCATTCAACTGTATGTTCTGTTCTGGACAAACTTCTAAATTTGCATATCAAAAAAGTATCTGGACCGGATGGAATTCCGCCGATATATCTTC
The DNA here is from genome assembly GCA_902654985.2 of Oryctes borbonicus. Lineage (NCBI taxonomy): Eukaryota > Metazoa > Arthropoda > Insecta > Coleoptera > Scarabaeidae > Oryctes > Oryctes borbonicus. The sequence goes on from LR736857.1 coordinate 12,754,441, forward strand.
GCCATTGCGCCATTGTGTATGGTACCTCTGTGCTTGCTTCCCAAAAAGTCATTACAATTGAGTTTCATTCCTAGTGTGTAGTGTCGTGTTGTGCCCATCCATAGAATTGTCAGTAGAAATAATACAGAAACCTATAGACCTATCTCCATACTACCCGCAACTTCATTTCGAAGGAATGGTATTGGATACTTTGTTTAATTTTGCCGGACCAGTTATTTCGGTAAATTAACAATTGATCTACTGCAACAAATTTACTCACCTATGTCGATTGTTTACATGTCTATGGATAATAAGCAATATGATGATGCCATATTTACCGATTTAAGTACAGCATTTATTTTAAGTTTGTTTATCCAGTAGTGTATAACAATCTGCTTAATAAAAAGAAATACAAACAAAACCGGACTTTCTTGCATACTCTAATAAAGGAATAATAAGCAAACTAGCATAACCCTAAAGTACTCATATAATGAAAAAAAGTTATTATTATTATTTTTTTCACATTACGTAGACTGGAGATTTCACCACGATGTTTGTCCTAGCCTTTAGGTTATTAATTGTAACACCACATCCAGTACCACGAGGCGGCACATTAAAATGAACTGCAGCAAGTAAGGAAGGCAAAACAACATGTTTGATAAACAAATTACTTTTAGTACGGGGTGTGGCTATTTATAAACGAAATCCACATTCTTACAACGTAACTTCATCATCTTCAAAACACTCCCCTTTTGTCCCCGCAATAGAATCACACACTGCCCATAGCAATAGTGTAGATCATTAATTGTCAATTCGTTCAATGCCTTCGCCGTTTTTGCTTTTACCCCTTTCACGGACTGAAGACGAGACATTTTCCAAGGAAAGACGTCACACGGGGCTAGATCTGGTGGATGTGAACTGAAATGCGTTTATTGTACAGAAATGATATTGTGAGTCGGTGCGTTGTCCTAATGTCTGATATTCGGTATAATGTTATGATTCAATAGGTACCAAAGGAATAAGCCGTTAACCAACACTATTTCATTGAAATTTTTGAAAAACTCAGACGAGGAGTGAGGAAGAAGCGGCCAGAGATTTAGAAAAACAACACTTGGATTCTGCCTCAGAACGCACCAAATCACAATCCTACTTCTGTGAAGATCCTTTTGGCCGATAGACGCATTCCGGTTCTTGAGCATCCCCATATTCGCCAGATCTAGTGCCGTGTGACTTTTTTCCCTTTCTTAAAGTGGATTGGTATCCTAAAGGAAACTCATATTCTGCCAGTGAAATAAAAGCAAAAAGCGGCAAAGATGCTGAACGGATTGGCAGTTATCTATAGGCAAAGGTGCATAGATTAAGGTTTAAGATTCTTGGGATAAACCATTTTTATAACAACAGTTCCGTTTATAAATAGCCACACCATGTAATATATGCAACTGGCGTACATTTTGGTCCTTTTCGTTACCTCTAATACATTAATTCAATAGGGTTGTTTCAATTGGGAAAATGAACCTACAAAGCGCTTAAATTCATGAAATTTATTTTATTAATAGGAATCTACGATAACATCCAGAATATGTGGATTGAAAGTGTTAACAATAATTTTGCAAAAATAGTTGATTAGTCTTGCGGGTGTTTGATGCCTAACACGATTTCTGTACTAAACTGTACTACAGCGATGCAAAACTGCGAGCATTTCAAAACACGGATCTTGAAGTGTGCTACCTGGAAAATAATTTCGAAAATAAGAATAGACATTCAGGTTTAGTACATTCACCTAAAGATTTCTCGATTTCAAGCATAAAGCTTGCCACAACCTCGGGAGCTTTTCAGTTTGTAAATGGTGTCTGCAAACTTCATAGCTTTACTATTAGTGCCACTTTGGCGTAGAAAATTGTGCCGGATCTGCCAGAAAAATCTACCACTTGACTCTAGTAGGAGTCGATCTCACTTGTGCTTAGCTCTTCCGAAGTTAAGCACTCTCCATCCCACTGAACCATCGACTCCATATCTTTAATAATGCAGAAAATACTAAACAATTTGTGCATCCTGTATGTATTACCACCTAACGCTGTAACTTATAATGAATTCGTTTTTAAGTTTCAGTTTAGTTATAACAAGCAAAATACAAAAGCAATTAACTGTTTCGCTTATTTCACATAGAACTCATACGAACTGAGGTTAATTGTCTTTTGAATTTAACTTGGCGAATAGGTACTTCTTTAGAAAAAATCTTTCCAGCTGCTAAAGATCACATGGTAGAGCAGAAGGCAATACCTGTGAGTTGCTTTGTTTCGATTTTTTTAAATTTGAAAACGTCCACGTTTTGTGCTGATTTGTATCGTAAAAATTTAATTTTGCGCTCATCCCCTTCTCGAGACATTCGAATTGAAGAACGGTAGCTGACCTCGTGCGGCTCCCTTTCACTTCTCAAAAATTTGGCCAAGCTATCGTTTCGTGCCAATTTTATGCAGATTTGTGCTGCAGAAATTTTATTCTGTGCTCATCTCATTCCTGGGATACTCAAGAAACAAGACATATCAGAATGTGGCCTGCTCAGGCACGTTTTGACAGCCATCGCATAAATTTTTCGATTTTTGAAAATTTGATACTGGCAACGTTTTGTGCTCACCATATGCTTATTTGCACCGTAAAAATTTGGTTTTGTGCGAATCCTTATTCAGTAGCATCCGCACCAATCAATTTTATAAAACTTGATAATGACATCATTTTGTGCTGATTTGTGTCGTAAAAATTTCATTTGTTGCTTGTACTGTCTTCGAGATTTTTTAAAACAAGGATTGGTGTGGACCCTTATTCAATAACACCCGCATCAATTTTTTGATTCTTGACAACTTGTTAATGACATCCTTTTGTGCCCGGTTCGTGTTGATTTGTGTCGTGAAAATGTCGTGTTGTGTTCATTCTGTCTTCAAAATATTTGAGAATCAGAGTTACTGCGAACCCTTATTTAAAGTGCGGAAGCCAACTTCATAAACCCATTAACATTTATGCAGTACGAATAAGTCATAGTTATATCTTTGTTTTCTATACCTCCCCTTTGATGTACATTAATTTACAAGCAGCTTAACATGTTTTTCTTATTCTATATCAGTATGTTTCTGACATATAAGTATAACTGGTAGAAGTGTAAGTTAATAATCTCGTGAATGCGATGAATTTTAATTGATCAGTCTACGCAACAAAGATCATTTACAACTAGTGAGATGTTTATCATGTTTCAACAGAACCAATTCCTGAGCTGAGTGGATTAAATTTATCACGAGAGAGCGAAGCCATAGGAGGATATAAGAGCGAAATGGAAAAAAGCAATTCTGCATAATTATCAATTGCAGGCAATATAGCATAGTCATTGAAATGATATGAGATCGTAATCCAGCGATGTGTAGATACTGACGAACAAGTAGTTCGAAATTAATGAAACATACGTATCCGTATAATTAAACAATTAACGCTTCGTGGGTGTCTATGCGCTGTTCAATCAACTCCCATAAGAACATTAATTGGAACAGCAGATACATTCTGCGGATACGACAATGTACTGATTATATGGTGCATACTTACTGCGCAGCAAGTGCTGTTAATTAACATTTAACTTTTGTCAGATTTGCGAGATAAAGGTAGACACATTTTTGTTAATTGATATGCAAATTATACTCCTGCGTATTACAAGATTACTTACTAATGTGTTTTTTTGTTTGTTGTAGAATATTGAAAATCATCTTGCTATTTTTTGTGTAGGATATATATACACAAAGTAAAGTGACTAGCAATTTTTAGAGAATCTAATTTTGAACATTCTCCACTGAATTTGAATTCAACGGAAATAATATACCATTCAACAGTGAATCAATTTCTTATACAACCCTTGGAACATTCGACTATATATGCATTACCATTGAATTTCAAACTGTTATTATATTCAAATTTAAATGTGCTAATGAAAGTCATAATTTATAACATAGGCGAAAGTATCGGAAGCAATGTTGGAGGTACAGCAGCGAAAAATGCGAAAAGTTCAGTTCAATAACTTCTCAACTTTTGTTTTTTCTTACATTTTTTTTTAAATTCACACTATATTTCTTTCAATGTATTTTCTTCATAAGCATCAGTTGGGAATCGAGGGTTCTTCTCTAAAGAGAAATTTTAATTTACTTTTTATTAAGAAAGTTTATTTTTCTAAATTAAATTATTTTGCAGAGAAAACTCAAGGACGCTCTTGGAATATTTTATAATTAGTGATTTTATTTTGTTTTTCTTCCTCTCCCCTATATGCTGCTTCATTGTAATTGAAAAAATTGAAAAGAAGTAGGTAACCATATACCTCTTTCAATTAAACAGCTTATTGTTGGTTGGATTAAGTAAGTTACTTTCCTGCCAAGTAAACAACTTGTTTCATCTTATTTAATTAGTTTATTTGAATAATTCACTTGTGAAGTGAATAAATTGCTCTGCTAGTATTATCCACATTTACTGTTCTTATTAACATCTTTTAGGTAAAGCAGTATACTTATCCAAGCTGCTGAATGACAGGTAACTTCGCTTTGCTCACATTTTTTCTCCGATTAATCAAACCGAAAATGTACAAACCACCACCGAAGTCAGCAAATTTCAGAATGTGGAGTATGTGGTTATGTGCAGAACAAATCTGTTGGACTGAGTCGGTGCTGTCAAACTGACACACAATCAAGCATCTTGTGTGGCTTCTATGCAGAATTGTACGCCTTTTTTGAATTAAGACTGCAAACTTGAAATTAATCAATTAAAATTCTTCTACAACCGTTAGCTTTTTATATAAAAGTTGCTGGGCGAGATCTCACAACTTTTTTGACCCATGCAAAAAAAAATTGTTTATCAGTTTAGACGCATCACGTGATTTGTTTTTTTTGAAAGTTTTGTTAGCTATAGTTCATCCTTCCTGGCGGCTAATGATTAGATGCACCGTAATTAAACCAGGCAGTAGTGGTACCTGGATTCTCATTGTCAATCGTATGACCGAATATTTTTAGTGGTGCCGAGTGTGCCGATACTTTAGTGTTGTATGCTTTGTAAACGCATAAATCAAGCGACATTCTCTATCCCTTGCACTCCGAATGGCATTTCACTTTGCGCAATAATTTCCCTCACTCGCAAGGAAGGAATGGATGGACTGTATTTGATAAAGCTCTTTTGTCTAATTATAACATAAAACAATGCTTATTAGAAATGTTACAAAAAACAAAAGAAGCAATGGAATATAAAATGTGAAAAAGTATTAATTCATGGTTTTGTTTGAAATGGAATTTGAAAAAAATCTAAAGCAAATGTTCAGAATGTGTACTATTAACATTGAGACAGTGATCAGGACTGCCACTAAATTCAGGAATCGACTTTCTGAGAGTATTTCGGGTAAACAATGCAGTTTCCTTTCTCATCCGTTGTAATAATCGGGGTGATTGCAATAAACTCTGCCTTTTAAAAGGCCCTGCAATAAAAAATCAAATGGAGTAAGATTTGATGACCCTGGCGGCCATTCCATAACTTTACTTCTTCCAATCCAACAGTTTGAGAAAATTTAATTTAAATAATTTCTAACACTAAGTTGATAATGAGATAGTGTCCCATTCTGCTGGAACATTGAGATTCAGATTATTGTTTATTATTCTTCAAACTTTTCATCATCAGGATCATTACGAAATATTTGATTTGGTGGACAGAATAATTTGATTCTGCATTAAGTCTAAACACATACCCATTAAGATTTTCGTTGATAAAAAAGGACCTGAAGTTGCCACTAATGCGTTTACTTTCTGTTGCGTTTGAGTATGGTACTGGACTATCCAATAAGAAATTTCTCGGGACTATTATCGACAATTATGCCTATTAACAGTACTATTAAGAAAACACGATGCTTCATTGGAAAAACGATTCTGCAAATTAAATTTACGTCGTTATTAATTTTGTCCATCAACGATTCCCGAAATTTAAAACGTGAGAACCCATTCGATCCCCTAAAGGTAGAACTTGCTTTCTCTCAATATGCGATGTATCGAACCCACACTTTTTTTTAGTGTGGTGGCGGCCCAACGGGGTGTACAAACTTTAGAGCTTGTCATAACCTCAAGGGTCTTCTTAGTGTGTAGATTGCGTGCGTAAAGTGTTCCATGGCCTTGTTACTATCATCCTCTCGCCGTAACGTATAAAGCGCAGTTGTACTCCAACTGCGAATGGTGACTCGGGAGTGTGCCGAATCCACTAAGAGCATTTTTCGATCTTAGCAGCATTCGAACACACAGCGCCTAATTATGCCCAGTCAAGCGCGGGCCTTCTTACCACTGAACCATCGAGCCGTTAAACTTACAATATAATTTAAAGACTATGGACGAGTAGAAGCACGTGAATTATCGGACCCCTAGCAGCAGGTGTTTTTTATCTTCATTAGTTGCAATCCTTTGCGCTCCAGATTTAGGAAAAGGCTTAACATGACGCGTTTCTCTAAAGCGGTTCAGAGTTTTGCTTACAAAAGATTGAGTAATTGGTTCCCCATTCAGGGTATTCTTCATTAAGAAGAACTTATTTTGTTCTCTTAAAGTGTTCTGTAAAGCAGTGTCGTAATGATTTTGATACTATAAATAAATGTATAATTAAACAAAATGTGGCTATGCAACATTTGCCTTTACGCTAAAGTTTTTTCTCGTTTTTTCTAAATTCTCAAGTACGAAATAAGCATTTTTATAGAAGTTATAACGAGAAAAAGTGTCTTTATCAAACTACTTGAGAAACACTGTACCACTATAATTAAAAAAAAAATAAGTCGTTAAAATTAAGGTCCATTCTTTTTGCATAAACCAAAATAATTCTAGGGCACCGCCAAATAACTTTTATATAAAATATTGTTTCAAGTACTGCAGTGTCTGCAGACACATTACTCCATACAATTTGTACACGCTTTATATGTGGGTAAACGGAACTTAAAATTAACTTTCAAAATTTCTTCCCGCGAAAGCTATTGCTCGTTCACAGAATTTGGCAAACCAAAAAGAATGTGGCTAGATAATTTATGTGCGTTAAATACAATAACGCGCATAAACCATATATTACGTTTTGCAAAAATAATTGGAAGATGAACGATATATGATATATGAATAGATTTATTTCTCTTTGACTAGTCCATATCATAATCACAATTCGTGGCGAATGCTTCCACATCAAAATTCTCCATCGTTTTTTTCCCTTTCCGTTCCATTCGTTTTCGTGCCGGTCACATTAATTCCTAGCATTATCAATTTAATTAAATTATACCTGTCTGACCCTCTTCATTTATCGTATACTAAGGCTAACATCACATTCGTGTAGTCCCAAGCCACCGCATTAAAAGCTCGTCAGATAGCCGCGGATAATGCGTCAGACTTTTGTAAATTATGAATTCACTTCGGAATTTGTCATAATATTTCAGATGCAAATGGTTTGCCTCATGCATCTCATTGTTGAAACGCATTTCGGGGTAACGATGAACATGAACACTTTGCATTGAATGAAATTTATCAACCGCACTGCTGGTGCACCTACAGCGACTCGTGCTTAATACTTTTAATTTATTTAATACCTTTTCATTACATACAGAAATACGAAGAAAATAAATGCAAATATTTGCGTGCATTGCTAATGATGGCTGTGTAATATCCCAGCGGGTGCGCTATTAAATATACTTCCATTTCAGGTGTGTGACTGATATTAACGGACAACTGCAAGAGATAAATTAACCTTTGTAATCAATTAAATTTATCCATTTTTAAATCCATTTATGTTGCTTTCAAATCGACCAATGTAGAGATATTTAATTACATGTATTATGTAAAAATCTTGAGATAATCATCATTCTGGTAACACCGTTTACTAACTAATGCTGTTAAATACGTTTCTTAGTACCCTTGACATGATAAATGACTATTTTATATGTACCAGATTTTTACTTTTTTTGGTATTTCAAACACATATATCAGCCTGGGTAATTCATGTTTTTAAATATAAAATTTTCAACCTCGAAAGTATATTTGCATGGCGCACTTAAATTCGATTAATATGCTGCGGCAGTATCTAACCATCGTGATTCCTATTTAGATAGTATAGCAACAGTAGATCGTATTCGTAGTGGCGTTGACCAAAAAGAAATTTTCTATATAAAAAGGATTTCGGTGGTTAAAGCTCACACATGTAACAAATCCTGAGGAAAAACCTCAGGAAAAACAGTGGTGGTGTGCCTTAGTACCTTAGTCCCAATGAAGTATTCTATGTTGATTGTGAACGTTACCGAATACATAAGCAGCAACGAACTGCCGCAGTTGGTAGTATGAAGCTGTCGCAGTTCGGCGGGCCATTATTTCCAATGTAGCTGTCAATTTGCTGCTCGACACCGCCGTGCACTTGATACTACGAACTGCTTTAAGCTGCTGGGAAAGAAACATGCATGCGCCCCCGTCACCATCAAATTGCGTAGTATAGATAACCTCACTTTTTTCAATAATTTATATTGATTAGGAATATGTAAACTAAAAGCTAAAATTATCAAAAGATCATTTTTATGATTAATATATAAGGAGGAGTTTTTTGTTGTGCTTAACGTTATAAACATTTTTCGATAAATTACTTGTACGTTGGCAGCTGTCAGCGGCAAGCGGAAATACTGCTTGCCCTGGCAGTAAAATACTGCCCGACTTGGCAGCTTGAAGCTACTGACAAGCTCATGCAACGTCCAACCCGCCGACAGCATATTACTGCCGGCAGTGGCAGCTTGAAAGTGGTCGTATATTTCGGCCCTAATTTGCTGCAGCTGCCGGTGGTGTGTTTTCGAATAGAATTTACCACTCCTTCTCCAGAGCTAGCTGCATGTATGTAAAGGCACTGAAGGTGGTTTGTTTTTTTCAGAGTAATTCTCGCCCTAGTGCCTCCTGTTTCAGGCTTCCATATCAAAGTGCTGTAATTTTACGATTCTTAGGTTGACTATTATTAACAACTATTTATTCATTGCTAAATACAAATGTAAGCAAAATGAGGAAACAAAGCATTAAAGAACACAACAGAATGAAGGAGTGGCTGAACCTGGGAGATGACGTATACATTATTGGTCTTCCTAAGAGAAATCCCGCTAAAAACCCTGGTTCCAAACAATATAGTATAGTTTTATACAAATTTCTGTAAACTGGCAAAAGATGGCCAATTTTTCAAAGCCACTGTGGAACAGTCTACAATTTACCGTACTAGCATGGTAGTACGAACACAGAAGGTATAAACTAAGCCCTTTACCTTGGTGGCATTTGTATCTTTGACGTCGTATACGCCTAAACAATGTCTGTTTGTGGAATGCACGATTGCAAACGTTCACAATGATATTCTGTTGTAAGAAGCAATACTAAATGTGTTCGGGAATACATTTGACCAGACAGTCCAATTTTGCGAAATATAATTGATACAGAAAGTAGTCTATTTCTACTCTACTACTAGTATCTAGTATCTACTACTATTACTATTAGCTACTCTTTTGCGGGTGATCAATCTGTCTCTCATGTTTTATAAGTTTTTGAACTTTTGTGCTTTTACGACAGCTATTGCGCCTTCCATATGTGCTTTCCGTTGTTTTGACGAAAGTTTGCGTGTCTCCATAGCCGAGTAATTACTTTACCACTACACTAACTGTAGAATACGCAGATCCGGAGGACAGCCACCACGATGAAGCATCTGATACAAAGATATATCATAAAAACTTTTAAAAACCTAAGAATTCATTCTGTTAAAGTACATATTTAGTGTTTTCGTCAAGATTTGTTCAATTTTAAAGTGCGATGCTTTTTTAATAATAGACAATATATGTTATAATCTTAGTACACCTAAGAAGAATCGAGTCATATTTGAAATATTTTATATCTCGGCATTATCGTTTACACTTCAAACACTAACAGGACAGGTATATTTATGAATTCCTATCTTATTAACATAATTATCTACATAACATTCGCTATATCACGTGTGCAAATATTGCGCGATTATTCAGAAAAATAAACATATAAAATATAAAGTACTTGGATGATAATAATAATAAACACAGATCAGATAAACGAACGGAAATGTTCATTAAACCAAAGCTGTTCAAACCACATAGCAATATGGTGATAAAGTTTATTAGATAAAAAATACATGAGTTTGCTTACCACACACGCACGATTTTTTGCTAAGTGATTTAGTTTAGCAGTGTGCATCCTACTTCAAGTTGTTCGAAAACCATTACGGTTTTTCTTATTTGCCTCTAGAAAGAGCGCTCTGTTCAAACGTAGCCAAGCATAGAGGAGGTTCAATACCGGCCACTGATGAAGAACCGTGGAGACCGGGATCACAAGAACACATGTACCCCATATGCTCTCGGTTGCACATCGAATAATTTGAAATTCTACTCCTCAGATTTATTTTTATTGCAGTATTTTATGAGAGCACCTGCTGATGGAAACGCGTTACGCTTTTCATGAATAGAAAAAATACTACAACGATTATTTCAAATTATTATTTGGGAAATGGCGAGAAAAATAGGAAAGCGATAATTGCCGTTTCTTCTTTAATCTTCAATGTGCGGAATTAAACACTGATATGTTTATTAGCAGTTTCTGCAGTAATCATGAGATAGATCGTATTGCACTAATTTCGCGCTACCCTATGTATATATACCACTTCAGAATTGAAGATTACCGTTTAATTTGTTTTTCGGAAATTAATTGGATGAAATTGAGTGTCGTGATCTCTAAAGCACTCATTCGGCAATTTTAGAATTGATAAATGAAATTTTAAATGGAAATTAGGAATTCAAACAATAACCAGCCTTGAAATTGAAATTCCATTTCATAAATCCTATGTTTCTGTGTTTCTTTTTGAAACTGAGCGACCTCTGAATAATTGCTTTTACTCACTCTTGAATTCCAATTCTTGAAATGCTTCCAATGCTTCAAATTACACCCTTTTTATTTGAAATTTACCCAGACACGCATTACCTGTGTCTTTGCCCCACAATTGTCTCTCTAGAAAACATGAACAAACTCGTGTTTGCAATATATTCTTTTAATTCTTAATTAATATTCAAATTTAAAGTAATTTAACACAACATAAAAAGGAGAAAAAGTTATATTTGGTGTTAATGGTCATTTTCCAAATTAAATAAGGCTATTTAACAAGTCTACAGGTCCGCTAGGGAATTTGCGCATTTCAAGGTTTGGCATACGCAGCGATAACACTACGGTAACGCTAGACTGGCATATATTGCATCTATCTAATTTGAAATCGTTTATCCAAATTAAATTGTATATAATTTTATTTTAAAAGCAATAAACGTTTTTGAAAAAAATCACTTCATGCGTTATTATTGGTGGAAAATTAACAAATGCGTCGAAAATAGATACACATTGATAAAAATAAAATATTTAAATCAACAAAGTTAGATGAAATGTGAAAAACTGCATGGATTAAGCTTAACGCAACTTGCTCTAGAAATACCTCTGTTTTGAAACCAATTTGACATGGTATATTACCGCAACAAGCACAGTTTGTCTCATTAATTGGAAGTTATCCCCCTTAATAAATCAATTTAGCTTATTTCATTAGATCTGGCGATTTCCGTCTCTCTTACTCCTCTGTCTCATTATTTCGTGCAGCGGCGACTAAATTATACATTGAAACTGATGTCAAAGCAGTATGACACACACACCACACCACGTAAAATGCAATGCTGTGACTTAAGGTCGTTCAATGTTACACCAGGCGGGATCCTTTGATCCTACAGTTAACACTAGAGGCTATTAGTCGAATAATCACAGTCACCAGTAAACTTGCCTTCCTTTAACCGCACGCCTGGATTTACGGACAAACAAACGGTGGCTGCTAACCCGTTGTTGCCATTGTTGTTGCGACCGCCCATTCTCTAATACGTACAACACTAGGAATAGAAATTACAAATTTAATTATCCATGTTTAATTTTCGCTCCATTTTCCTTTTCTAACATCAAGTGTGCAAGTATATATGTATATACCTAGGTAAGCTTGTAGCTGGTACGCATTATATATTAAATGTGTATGTGGAGTTTTACCTCCTTTGACGTTTGAAACCTGCAATAGATTCCTCGACTTTATTTCACTTTAAAGTGCGTGCTTTACACTTAGGGAATAGCAGATTAACCGCACAAATTACTGGCGAGACTTATGACCACAAGCGGGGATTGTATGCTTTGTATGGAGTTTAACGATGTGATCGATGTACCTCGCGACTGAATCATTGATGAAAGAATCTTAACAAAAAAAGTTAAGTGGTCGGGATTCTGTATCTCATTGTCATATGCTTCACAATTTTATGTGACCAGTAGGAATCTATTAAGTACACTCTGGTGAAACAGCAAGGACCGCACGTGTCCGTGAACATTATGTACTAACTTCCGTATCTAACCACAACTGAATACACGAATAGTTCCAAGTTATAATTTTGAATTGAAGTGTGTTGCTAATACAATTTTGTCACCATAAGTCTACATAACTTGTGCTTTTTAAACCCATAAGTAAACACGGTTTGCTGTGCCGTGCGAAGTAAAATAATCTGCAGTCGTTGTTCATTTGCAGTAGGTAACGAGGCTACTTGAAACCAATCGATTTTCGTGTTCTATTGTAAAACTCCGAAAAGAGGGCTTTTCTGTTTGTACATTATGCATCATGTGGCATCAATTCGTAGAGAATTCGAAAAGTGAAGATATATCTGGAATACTGCTCGCTTTCTACCATTTCCATTTTCCCTTGTTTAATGATATCCCACCACTGTGGCTTCAACAATTCATATCATAGTTGAGATCGGGTTATCTAATTGATACGAAAGTTATTGGAGCAAAGGGGCTTGGCAGAATATCTAAAGTACAGATATACCCCATTTTACCATCTGCAATATTTTGGTACTTAAATATAACAATTAAAATACTTAATTCTATTGTAGGTACTTTAGCATCTCTCCTAGTATTTTTCTTAATTACAGTTACAAAGTTATCGAGAAAGAATTGGAGAGTAAGACAATCAACGTCCAAGTAAGTTGATTACTACACAATGTATTGTTCAAACGAAATGTTTGTGTAACATGTTTCAACTTCTGCTATTAAAACCTCTATGTTTGGACAACTAGCACCGTCCGCAACGCTTACACCTGGCTTCCTAAATTTACTAATTTTCAAGTATTAAATACATTCCAAAATGTATCGCCCTATATAATTTTTTATTTTTTAAGTTGAATGAAGGGTTTATAATTTTTGTGTTTATACATAATGCCAAAAGCTCTTTACTTATTTGGCAAGGCATAAATTACATTTACCTTTCTAATCCCTCAATTTGCTTCCTGAACCTATTTATTATATCTACAGCAATCTTCGCATTGTGCTAATGTTAATGTTTCTGTAAGCGATTAAAATCAGCGAAATAGCTTTTGAACGGCGTGACGACGATGATGCCGTTTATAGAAATTGGAAAGCAGTGCAATAAATAGCATTACAATGATTTTTTCTTCTTCATTCTCCGTGGGTACGCGAACACCAAGCTGATACGTACTACAAACATACATATTGTAAAATACGATAAAGGTCGCATGTAGAATGACTTATTTCTCGCTTTATAAATCTTTCAAATGATATTTAACCTTTCAACGAACGGACAAAATGCATGTCTTTAGCGAAACGGAAAAAAATGATCAAGGCTAAATGCTCAATTTGTGATTTTAAAGTGGAGGTTGTTTGACGGTGAAATGAAACAGAAAAAATCTGTAATAGATTATCTGAAGCTTATTATCTCAACCTGTTGCAACAAACAACAGTCCAACTTATCATTGATTCGTTACAGCATAATTTGTTAATTATTGGCGACTTTCTACTGTATCCTAATGAAGTTATGTCAAAATCATTTCATGTAATAATTCTATTCAGAGGAATAACGTACGTAAATAGGGGGTATAACTTTTCTAGCACACTCGTCTATGAATTGTTAACCTGATTATAATGAGGAACACATCCTTTGCTCTATATTTTCCGCAAGCTAGTCGCTAGAAAAATAACAATGTTGCAAACAAATGTAAAAAAAATCTTAACGCAACAAAATCACCAAATGATGCGAAGATTCGTAATTTGAAGTCGATTTTTTCAGTCCTAGAACAACTTGCACCGGTGGAATGATCCAAAAATATGATGGAATTGTTAGCGCTGTATTATAATTATTTGTTACTGCATTTTCTTCAATCTCTACGTTTAACTTAAGCCAGAAACTAAGAATTCACACGTTCACATAGCTTTTGGTATATTATGTACCAAATAACAACCAAAATGTGAAATTTTAATAAAGCCATTCCTAATGTTTATCTAACTACACTAGAACTAATTTACGTCACTTTTAATGGAGACGTAACCTTAAAGAACCTCTCTAACATTAAAGACAACAGCGCACATGCATCACGATTGGGGGACTAAAATATTGTTCAGGAAATAGAATGAATGTTTTCTATTCTATTTAAGTTATCGTCGATGCAAGGACACCGCTTGCTCAAGGCAGCGCCAGTGCACATTACGTCAACATTGCATAAGCCCTGACATATACCAAGCACTCTAATAATTAAATTGCATCTAAACATCAATCTCGAAAACTCTGTCTTGATGATACGATCCCTGGAAAAAGTAGTGAGATACGGAGAACCATAATAATATTCTCGTTAAGGGCGCTAAGTAGTATTTTGTTGGTGTTCGGAAGATATAATTACTGTTATCGAAGATTATTTTATATCCAATAGCAAAATACCGTTCAATGAGAAACACCCGTTGTTGATTAGATGTAAAAAGTGTCGATAAACACATACAAATAAGGAGAATTCCGGTTAAATAGTAACGTTCCAAGAAAAGCTCTCAAAAGTGTGATAGTGGTATTATTGCTGATTTTCACACACAATAGCTGTTCTTTTGTAATTTATTCGCTTCGATTGCAGCTGGAAACATGTAACTAGTAACACCAGCTGTTCTTCCAACAAAAACACACTTGCGTTAAAAAAAAAAAAATCAAAATTAAATGTGCTACCGTAACCGTAAAAAATTGAAATTGTTAAATTAACTAATGTTGTTGTTCATATCCAAGCAGAAGACTTCAATGAAAAAGCTTTTGCTGATATAACAAGCAACCTTCCCTGCGCCTATCTAGCTTAATTTTTGAGATAATTGTGATAATTAGTGACTTTAACGAAAAGCTGTTCTTTTAATGCCCGTTATTTAAAACGCCTTACGTGTTATACGATAATTCAAATCTTATTGAATTGGGTATGTCTCGGAGTTTTCGATTATATGTCAAAAAAAACAGATTCTACGAGTTTATAGTTCTAGAGACTGGCAGAGAAGTTCTTCAATAAAAGTTCTGCCGCATCTAAAGTGAGTCCTTCTTTGGCAAATTAAATATAAAACTATATAAATTATTTTCTTACCTGCAAACAGTACTGCGATTCCTTATACTTTGTAAAATATTTGGGAGTGATACTTTCTATAATGTTTAACTTATGCGCTAACTTAAGAAGTAATTTTTATGCAACATTCAATAACTTAATCTAGCTTCATAATTAAAACCAAAAAATAATGCTAAGATAGCTTAGCTTCCATAATTAGTTTACTAAAGAATATATTTTTAATCCAGGCAAATGCTATGAAAGAATTTCTAGAGCTTCTCATTCAGATTCTAAAAATATATACTGGGCGTTCTATTAAAAGAAATTGGTTGGATTTTTGGCAAAATAACATTTTCATTCATCTGCATTCTGGGAAATTGCCGCTTTTGTGAAAATTATTCTAAATGTTCCAAATATTCTCTTTAACGCCTTTGAACTTTATCAGACAATAGCAAATACAGGTCACATACACTATTTATCTGTGAGATCGGGATCATTAAAAGGGATTGCGTTACCCATGCTGCAAAAGCTATTTCGTTTAACGGAAAAGTGTTAGCAATCGTCTTTTGTGTTGGACGATGGAGACATTTGAAAGATAATGAAATAAACTTGTTAGTCGCCATCCAGGCATAAAAAGGCTGCATTTACTCTTCCGAGAATGCTTTACAAGTAGAAATGACTGTAGTATCGCAAAACAAATTGTGAATCAGTGCCACGCTTGTCTTCTTAACAAAGTGAAGAGTAACGATTTCCAAGCCAATTTCCTCTAAATCAGTCTTGGATATCGTTTGCATAGGCTTTCTTCAGGTTCCCTGTAAATGGTTACAAAAATGTCTTAGTGGTATTAGACCATTTCACAAAGCTCATCAAACTATATCCTACCAGAAAATGTAATACTAGCACAATCATTCGATTCCTGAATGCATATTTTACAGAGATAGGTATCTCGAAAACCATTATCTTAGATAATGACACGTACAATCGTAACAAAAGCCTGGTTAAGTTCTTTGTTCGTAAAAAACTCGCATTATTTATATTCCAATTCGTCGTCCACAAGCGAATCCCAGTGAGCGCAGTATCTCTCCACACAAGAACGATTGCTTAAAATATGCAATAATTATATATAATAATATGCAGAATCGGGTAAGGAAGCTTTGTCCAATCTTCGAAGGCCCATACATAATCTCATGCATTAGTATTATCTATATCTAAGATCACTGAAGTGAAACATCAATTAGACGACTACTTTGTAGAAAACCTAGAAATTCCATTACAATGTTGAGTTCTACAGAAAATGACTAACTGAGATTATCTTCGGTAATGTGCTTTTAAAAATTTTGTACTCATTAGCGCTTGACAACCTAAGTCTGTTTCTTTTTCTTTATTAGTTGCATACTTGCAAATAGTACGATTCAACTTCATTTAGATTTCTCAAATACAAGCGTGACTATACAATGAAAGCAATAGTAATAAACAATTATTTTTGTTTCTATCGAAGTTATATTTTGCTTATTACAATACGTATGAATGTAACCATGTAAAACATAAACTATAAAGTACTATACTATGAAGCATATATGTAAGGTACTTTATACACCGTGGTCGAAAAGTGAGGAGTGGACAGCCTTTATTTTTAGTTAAATAGTTAACGTTTTCCGCAATCTCACGTTCTCTATTTTTGAAACATGATGTGGTACTTTTCATTTGGGAATGCACATAGTAATAATTTTCGCAGGCCAACGCACGTTAAGTGTGACACTCCGTTAATTAAATAAGTGTGTAGACCTATAATCTTAGTTTACGATGGACATTTCTATATTTTCTGCAATAAAGTCCATAATAAATAGTTTACACTTCAAAATGTTACGAATAAAATATATTGCTTAATTTAACAAACTCTATTTTCACTCGGGTAGTATTTCAAGAGGTGCCAGAAAAAAAAACAAAACGTACTTTTATCTGCGAGAACAAACCACTGCTACCTTTTATTTATGAAGAAATTTTATATATTGCCAACATTCTTTGTAGAACTCGTACGAAAGGTTTTTGATTCCCATGAATTAAGGTATTGCCCAAATGTCTTCTTAAAAGGGGCAATAGAGCGTCTATGCAGTGTACTAATATCCATTTAAGCTAAGAAAAACTTGGAATCTTCAAAGAAGGCAAGAAATCATCACCATCCCTGCAACTACCTCCACCAATCGTAATCCACGTATCTGAAATCCCCTGAGGAGACCAATCTTATTTCCCGTATAGAATCATCGCATTTGTATAAGCCTACAATACGCCTTCCTCTTCAAATTCTGTGTGCAACGGGCACAAATAATATTATACATTGTTTGTAAGAGCGCGACTCTGGTAAATACGCTACGAAAGGTCCACGAAGAATTTCTTATAAGCCCGTTAGATCTAGTAGAAAGGACAAAACTATCCGCTAATTGAAGAACAGTACCAGGACTAATTCCAACCCAATCTAATAACGTAAAGAGATAATTTTAACTAGGCTAAGTTTGCTAGGAGTAAACTCAACACTCCTTCAGGATGCTGTAACCATATCCCATCTTATTCATAAAATCTTTATGTGAGCAGCATTTATAACATGTAGTATTTGTGGTAACTCGTTTAGTATTGGGTGTGTGGATATAACTGCGGCGGAGGCTAGGAAAATACATGCGCGCTTGGGCTTGAAGTGGAATTGTGCAAATTGTAATAAGTTTGGGGATGCTTTGGCTAGTGTAAAGGCAGCTATTCTCGATCTACAGAATCAGATTCGTGACGTCAAACCTGAAAAGCCTAATGAGGCACTGCCATCGCCTAACCTTATGTTATCCATAACCGAGAAACCAATTTTAGAAGTAGCTGACCGCCAAAAACGGTCCACCAATATAATTATCTTTGGGGACTCTGAAGCTGGCACGGCTTCATAGCAGGGTCGTCAAAATGTGAATACAAATTCGGTTAAAAACTTGTTTTTTGACTTAGAGTGGGATAATGCAGTTATTGGCGTTGATCCTGATGTCTTAAAACCCATCAGATTAGGTAAGTATGATCCCACAAAACCACTCTCACTTCCAATTAAAGTGTGTGAGCCTAGTTCTAGAACAGTTGCTTCAATTTTTAAGAATATTTCTAAATTAAGGACTCTAGAAATGGCGTGGAATATCCGTCTCGCGTGATCGCACATCTGCGCAAATAGATAGAGTGGCCAAAGGAGAGAAGGATCTCAGAAATAAGTATGATCATGACATTCCCATTATCGTGAAGAGGAAAAACTAGTGAAAACCAACGGAATACCAATGTTTTTGAGTGTCTATTATCAGAACGTCAGAGGTCTTAATTTTAAGCTGCATATATTTTATGCTAGTTGTTGTGATGTAACATATGACATCTTTGTTTTGTCTAAGACTTGGCTTCATGAAACTGTTGACAACTCGGAACTAGTGCCCTCTTCTGATAACGTAGTTCGCTGCGATAGGAAGTTTGATGAGATCCATCGCTCCAGGGGCGGTGTACTAGTTGCATTTACAGAATGTATTATTTATGAAGTGTTGGATGTTTCCGCACTGTATAGTGTTGTTCCTCTTATTGATGTAGTTGTATGTAAATGCAAACTAAATGGAGTTGTATTTCTTGTTTGTGCAATTTATGTTCCACCTGACGTTTTATGTGATGATTTTGAACTCTTTACTAATACGTTTGAGCTGATGTTCAGTAATGAATTCGTTTTGTTTATAGGTGAGTTTAATGTCCCTGGCTATTCTAGGAGTACACATGTTTGCTCTATATCAGATTCACTTTGCGTCTTTGTGATATATTGGCACTAAAGCAGTTTAATAATGTCATGAATTTCAACAATACTTAGATCTTGTTTTATCGAATATGGATGTACTTGTATTCTCGTAGTTTTCAAATCAGATTTTCCTTTTGTACCTGAAAATGTGTATCATCCAGTCTTAGATGCCAACGTTGAAGTTTTTGTTACCTCATGGATGTAGATTTAGCTGTTGAACACGTTTACTCTGCTCTTTATGATATCTTTCATAGATCTGTACCAAAGATTATTCAGAATGAATCGTTATTTCCACCATGGTTTACCCCTGAAATTAAACGTAATTTGAAGATTAAAGGTTACTGTAGATGCAGATGGCTTAATACTTCGAACAAACGTATCCACTCTGAGTACAGGAGCCTTCAAACGCTTGTTGAGGTTCAGATTGCTGACGCCGATGAGCAATATATAATGTTGAACGTAATGTTAGAAATAATCCCGCTGATATCTGGAAATATGCCAGTCAGAAACGTGGAACATCTAGGCTCCCAGGTGTACTTCATGATGATGATAATGAATAGTCTAATCCAAAGGATAGTGTTGAAGCATTTGCGGATATTTTCTCCAGTTATTACACTGATGACACACTTACGACTTATTATGACTCCATGTCCCTACCGTCCTTTGGTTTCTCTTTTGTATCCGAGGATGATTTAATCTCCACTATGTCGCGATTTGTTTAAAAATTTACTGTTGGGGAACATCAAATACCTAGCTTTTTAGTATGGGATGGAAGATATGTTTTTGGGGGGCCTCTTGCGACTCTTATTAATGTTTCCATTAAAACTAGTTACTTTCCAGAGCGTTGCAAGCGAGCTCATGTAGTTTCTATGTTTAAAAGTGGAGAAAAACAGCTTCTTAGGAACTATCGTCCAATCTCGATTTTATACAACTTCGCCAAGGTTTTTGAGCAGAGGTTATATAAAGTCTTATACAGTAACATTCGCTCCTTTATCTCACCAGATTAACACGGATTTGTACCTGCGCGGTCAACTGTTATTAACTTGCACGCAATATGTCTCTGAAGTTGTTGATGGCCGTGGTCAGGTGAATGTGGTTTACACATTCGATAGTATGAATCATCGTCTACTATGTCACGCGCTGTCTGATTGTGGAGTAAATCCTGCCCTTCTTAACCTCACGAAATCCTACTTGGAAAATCGCATAAGCTATCTGTACTACAATGGCTTTAAGTCTCGTGAACTTGTTGCAAAATCCGGAGTGCCACAGGGATCCAATTTGGGACCACTACTATTTATATTACTTAAAAATAATCTACTTTCATATATTTCCTTTGAAGTATTAGCGTATGCGGACGATATTAAGTTGCACACTACAGTAAGAACGGCTTTTGATGTTGATGCTTTTCAACATAACATTGATAGAATGGTCAAGTGGTGCGACTTGCCGAAACTTAAAATCAACGTAAAAAATGTAGTGTTGTTACTTACACTCGTACATTACACGCAACCATGGCACCTTATAGAATGAGAGGCATCGAGCTTGGTAGGAATCGCAAGGTTAAGGATCTTGGAGTCCTCTTCTCGAGTGATTTTAACTTTTTGGAAGATATTTCCAATGTGTGTGGGGAGGCAAGTATTTCTAAGTTTTCAACTGTAGTACCAGCTTTATCCATTAAATTACTCTTTACACAGAAAATGGCATTTTATTAACTTCAATTATACGGTAAATATGATGTGGAAATACGCATATGCAGATCAAATATATAAACCAGCATGCCTAGCTGTTTCCTAAAAAATTTGGAATCTATTGGGAATAGATACCTTACAAATATGTGAAGAATATCATCAACATCAACTGTGTTTTTAGAAAGAATTTCCGATTACTTTTGCATCCCATAAAGAAAAGTGGTAAACTAAAATAGAACTGAACAGGAATGCACACACGCTAGTATTACCACAGCGATCCTCGACCCCGAATTTGGCTCGAGGACAAATATTTCTAGTAAATCTATAATCAATCTCCCAAGATCGAACATAAATTTCGGCAGAACGAATAGAACTTGCATAATACCTGAAGCGATATAGTAGCTCTGTTACACACTTCGAGTTCCATTAAACTCCAGTTTGATTTAATAAACTACTCGACAATGACCGTTTCATAAACGTTATAGAGTTGCTCGTTATAATTGAAAAGACACCTAGAAATTACTACCGGCTTAAAATAAAACAAAATCGGCGTTTATTTATTGTTATCGATAGAATTTATGGCTGTCGACGATCAGATTTATCGATGTCAATTATATTTTCGTGGAAGTAGAGCAGTTGGGCCGATCAATTATTAATCAAGCTGCAAAGCGCTGCTAACGTTTTCAGTTCCCCGCATTGGCTTTATCGGCATTAAAGGACAATTAAATAAAATTTATTACGTCAAAGTTGAATTGAGTCTTTATATTTAAGTAATGAATTACTCTTAATAAACTGTAAATTATTTCTTGAGTTTCTAAGCAAATATTTTATCCACTAATGGTTGTTAAACGTGCATATATAAATAAAATATTTGGGCAACGGGTAAGTTAACACTAGTCGTGTAAGTATGTGGACAAAATATAAGCAAAATAAACTGATAGATTGCGCAGTAAATCATATAATTTATAAAATATTTTTGTTTGAAGTAAAGGGATTCCAGTAATAACAGATTTTACCATGGATACATTCTAGAAGTTAAATTTATGCTTGCCTTTGTTTTTTAAGGTACTGTATTCAAATTTTGCTGTCATGGACGAATTAATTTGTTCCAATGGTGCAGTCAATTTTGCTAGATACTCTATTTTATTATCCCCTTTAGATTCATTTCAAAGTCACTTAGAATGCGATGCAATTATAAAGTAGTAGTGCACCTTACAAATTTGTACAAATTTTGGTACAAAATTGGTACAAATTTGTTTGAGGATTCAATGTGGAAACACTAGGTAGTGTAGATATTCTTATTTATAGTAGTAATTTGCACTAACTACTACTCTAAACTATTATATAATTTTTAACACCACTGATGTGAGCCCCTTTATCAAATCGTAAAACTTTTTTGGTGCCATTCCACATCGCTAACATTTTCTTAGCCGTCGCGATTTTACCTGTTTGTTTTTGCTTGGTTATTCAATGAACTATAAACTATCCTGTTTAAGGTGTCCGAATATATTTTGTTATATTTGTGGCGAATATACGGTGAAAAAGTTTCAGAAACCTGTATCTGAATGACGAATGTAATTTTTGCCTAGCCAATTTGTTTGGTAACCCCAAAAGAAAACCTGTTCGTAATTCAGAGAGTGTTCCTGTTCCTACTTTTCATGGTCTGATTGATTTTTCGGACACAGATTTTAGTACACTTGAAGATAGGCAAGTTAGAACTAGCGACAAAAGTAAAGATTTTTCGAGCAATATCGTCAAGACTCCTACCTTTTACTTGAGCCATTTTAGAAAGATCAAAGCTGTTGGTATCCGGACTCAAAGAGAAAAGTGTACTTTCTACTGATGCTAAAGTCACATTGTTACATGTTATCATAGAAAAAGAACTGCTTCCGTTTTTTCGTTTCGAAGATGATGTTTTTTGTAATATTATTGCTAGTTTTTAACAAAATAAGACTCCCAAATTCCAGTTCAATGAATGGAGATTTTTCATAGAGAATTCCAAACGTAGTTTGAAACGTATTTCGCTACATAAGGGAGGAATATCAAACTATATCTCTTGTATTGAAAAAAACTGAGGTACGATGAACATGAATGAGTTACAAGCATTGATATGAAGGCAGCAAACTTTTTATTAGGCCAACAAAGCGGCAATACAAAGCTTCCGTGTTTTCTTTGTTTGTAGGAAAGGGAAGCATTGGATTAAACCAGACTGGTCTGAAAGAAAAGACCTGACAGGTGAGAGAAAAAATAAATTTGCTTCCATTACAATTACTATCAAGGAAATTTCCTAGTTTAAGCAAAGAGAATCTTAAGGCTGGCATTTTCGATGGATCACAAATTAGGTTTTTATGAAAGACATATTCAATGATTTTTTTTTTTAGAATCACTAACCGGGGCACCTTTTATCAATGTCGTGAAAAATGTTCTAGGAAACCACAAACGTGAAAGTTATCGCAAATTAGTGCAAGACATGATAGAAGAACGCAAAAAGCTTGGATGTAATATGCGCATCAAATTGCACTACCTTCACAATAATTTAGATCAATTTCCGGAAAATTTTGGTTCTTACAGCGAAGAATAAGAAGAGCGATTTCATCAGGTTCTAAACGCTATGGAAGATAGCTACCAGAATCAATGGGATGAATAAATAGTGTACGTGGACGTCTGAAGGAAACTCACGCATGAAAATCGTAATAAAGAAGCTTCCTCCATGTTCGGCGATTAATATAAGAAAAAAAATATTCATTCTTTGGACACTTATCATATCTCGAAAACTATACGTTGATTTATAAAAAATACATTTATTGTTACAAGTAGCATAATGGCTATATGCCAAAACGGTTATAGCCTTTCTGGCACCAAATTCACTGCAGATCTGGTATATTGTTAAGAAAATTGTAGTGTCTATCAATTTCTTTCACACTGCGCACGCAACAGCGACTGGAATTGATTTCCTTTAAACATTATGACCATCACGAATAAGTTCACCAAAAACATAACTGTATAATGTATCAAAAGGAAACCTACCATTTAGTTTTTTTTTTCGGAAGAATCTGTTATTAATGAATAGTATTCCAAAGCAAACGATATAAGTATCTCGTTAGTTTTTTATGAGCATTAATCACACAATCATATTTCGAAAGTACGGATGCTTGTTTTCAAGTATCCATAACATATATACTCATGCTTATACTTAACTGCGGTTAACTGATCCTTGTAGCTATACCGAATATGAACAGCAATTCCAGAATGATTTAATTAAGAAATAATTCTATACAGCACTTAATGCGTATAATAAATCTTTAATTCCTGTTTCCGAACACAAACTCGTAGACTCGAATATTGCGAAACCGCAGAAGTTATTGATTCAAAGTCGCTATCAGAGTTCATGGTATTTTGTTAATTATCGAACGTCTAATGTGTTCGATGAACTTGAGCTGTGGTTTCTAAAAGGTAGAGGTAGACAGGTATTATAATTAGATACTAAAAATTCTTTTCTAAATATAGTTATTATGTGTGCTCCACATATGTTTACTCCCGGCAGATTTCGTGAAAGACATGGTTATAATTTTGACGTTATTAAGATTACATAGTTGAAGAGAATAGTTACAATTATTATGTATGTAAGTACCCAAAATTATCAATAAAAATGGTTGGTTTTGTTATTCATAAAACTCCTAGAATTAGACCTACGCTGAGAAATTGACAAAAGCCATTCCGACCTAAAATAAATACATCGTTAATACAAAATATTTTTTAAGAATGACCTGTTGCTTCGAAAATGCCATTATACATGTATGCTTATCGCAAATACAAGGACGTATTAAAGTAGTGATATTGTAGTAGAGGTGCTTCTTGAATGTTACTTACTCTGTATAGCAGGAAATGTATATTCGATTTTAAATAAATTAAATAGATAGAACAACAAACAACTTTTATTTAAAATTATATCACAGATATGTCCATTACACAAGTGCTGCGTTTAAGTGCAACACATCGTATATTCCGCGGGTACATTTACATCACATCGTTCGAGAATTATATCGAAAAGAATGAAAATTATTTAATTTTCGGAGGAGTGTTTCACCCTTCCAAGGTGAATTTCTGCCAATGAACAAACATTCCTTTTGCATATCTGACTACCCACCAGCTTCATCCGATTCTGAATTTGACACATGGAGAGCTTTCCTTGTCAGAAAAAAACATTCTGCATCTGATGAAGCAGTTAAGGAAGATGGAGATATTTTACAGAAGAATTTTTTTGTAATGGTTTGGGACAATTACAGAAAAAAGAGTCGCATAAATACAAATACTTTATTTTCACCATATTTTTTATCTTGTTCCATGTAAATTCAAGCACTTCAGCACTTGTAGCGATCAATAACATGGAACACAATTGAAATATGCTATGAACAAACTTAACAAGCTCTATTTGCGATTGTTGTTGTAATAATTAATAGTTTTTATTAATTTACTAGTAGTTTACTTATTTATTAATCTGCAATGAGCGCCCACAGTTCCCTCTTCTAACCTCAATACATGGTTGCAATAAATACTTGCGTTATCTTTAAATTTTGAGCAACAGTTAAGAACTGTTGTCACGGCAATCAAGCTATATATATACATATGCAGTTTGATATAGGCAGGATTTTTAGGCCCATAGTATCTCTTGCTTTAAATCTCCAGTTTGTTATTTATTTCACCTTCAAATCATCTGAGATGGCTCCTTTCCTACTAGGTATCCCTTTCCTCTTTTCCTTTTTGCCTTCCGGTTCTCTCCAACCTATTGTTATCGTTATCCTTACTTCCTTCATTCTTTCCAAATGTCCTGTCCATTGCAATCGTCCTGCTTTAACCACATTACTGACCTCTGGCTCACCAAATATGTCGTATTCTTCCTTATTCGTTCGTCTTTCCCATCCTTCTTCAGTTCGTCTCCCTCCAAAAATTCAGCGAAATATTTTTTTCTCGCGTGTCTCGATCTCTCTTTATACTTTTGCGTTCATCGTCAATGTTTCCGAACCGTACAATAAAGTTCATAGAGTTATGCGTAGCCCTTTCTTCCTAGCTTCAATTATTAGTTGTTTAGTTTTACCTATTAGTTATTTCCTTCTAGTAATCAGTGTAATCATCTTGAAG
The DNA here is from genome assembly GCA_902654985.2 of Oryctes borbonicus. Lineage (NCBI taxonomy): Eukaryota > Metazoa > Arthropoda > Insecta > Coleoptera > Scarabaeidae > Oryctes > Oryctes borbonicus. Next base: position 12,780,512 of record LR736857.1, read on the forward strand.
TGATTTCACTGTCATGTATTGCGCCTTCCAAAACTACGTTAGATAGCAGAGCTGACAAGGTCCCTTTGTCTCAGACCAGTCTTTACTTTAAACTGGATAGATGTGATTCCATTTACATTGACTGTACAGCCGCTTCATTGTAGTGTCATATTTATTAGTCTTATTAGTTTTCCTAGGATTTATAGCTTTTCCAGCAATCAGGCTATACTAACATCAGAGATCACTTCAGTGCGACATCCAAATGCAGGACTCGCGTTTAACTGCTTCATTCTATAATTTGGTAAAGTTTGGTGTTCAAAACTGAACATTCGGTATATTTCGAAGGTGCTTTAGTACCATGTCTAGAGACAGGTGTGTAATGCAATCTAAAAAACATATTTTTTTGAATGAAACAAAATTATAAATATTTCGAAATCTGCTAGGAATAGAATAGCCTATAGTATCTATTATTATCTGGAAAATTCTTTCTTTTATACCTTTTACACAGTAGGGGCAATTTTGCAATTCCAGAAAAATGGAACACCCTGCCATATTGTTTTCAAATGAAATAACAGTGCCAGCCACATGTACAGAAAGACGGTAAAGACATAAATTGGTTTTCGCAATCAACAATAAATGGAAATTATAAACGTAAACCTTCGAGGAGCTATATGTATATATATATATATATCTCTATGTAACTGTCTATCATTAGAAAATCAATAATTTGGAGATAAAAGTAAAAATTATACAAAAAGTTGGTTTGTAATCCTAATTAATTACTCATGTCGGATCTATTTCTAAGACACGATAATTAATTATTTTTGTACTAATACAAGCAGTAATAATGGAGGTATGACATTAATAGTAAATCTAGATAAACATAAAAACATCGCTCGAAGCGATTTTTAATTCGTCAGAGATCATATTTAATTCTCTTATGTCCAACTAACCAAAGCTATAAAACTCTGTTTAGGATCAATGACCTAAGCTACCACAAACGTACGTTCCATATGAGCTTTCTTTTAAAGAAATGCGTGGTCAATTAACATAGAAAAGTCGTTAAAGGCTAAATTGTGGCGACTGACTAGTACCTAAGCCGTGTCGTCATCACTAGAAGTAGGAATAATGATAAAAATAAATAAAAGTAACGTTGAATCGCTAGTTGTTCAATGTATTGGATGTAGATTTTATCTAAGTTCAAGATGGCAAAAAGAAATTTACGCTTACCGTATTGATAATTGACGAGTTGTAGAATATGTGTTAAATACGGTACGTACTGAAAAGTAAAACTGTTAGTGCTGAAGAAATTACGATTTTGTTTCAAGTAAATCATAAATACAGAAAATAGTGATAACAACCATCATTATCATCTACAAGAGGAAACTAGTTTCTTTCCGCATTATTATTACGTTATTTTTAGAAAATATAAATGTATTTTCTATCTTTTCAGAAGAAAACTGCCATGGGCACGAGACGATGCATTTTATACGAAAGATACCTTTTGAGGTTTTACAAAACCAATGAAACTAAACGAAATTTTTGATAGAAATCGTTTAATTGTTTTTGAAAATATTTCAAAAAGAAGTCGTTAGGTGATAAATCAGGTGAACACGAAGTAATCAATTGTTTGACGTGCTGCATGAGAGTTTACATTTGTCATGATGAAGGATGATGCGAGGTTGTTGGATGTTTTTCCTAATTCTATTGATAATCTCTGATAACAAATTGTCGTAGTTCGTCATTAACTCTTCTTCGATCCTCCAAATCAATGCTTGTGACATGTTCAGTACAATGAAAGAAACAAGCAATCATTTTCTTGGTGCTTCGTGAACGGACAACTTGTTGGATTGGTTCATCTGGGAACACCTAAGTAGCTGATAATTGCCTAGTTTCTAGCTCGTATGAATATTTCGTCACTTCTCACGATGAAATGATAGAAATTGAATTAAATTTTCTTTCTAATTCGGGTCGGTAATCTTTTACCTTTATACTAAGAAACAAAAACATCACGCAAATAGTATTTATTTTTAATTAGGAACAACAACGGAATATTTTCGAACAAAGCGACAAAAACCATCGCCAAAAGAATAACCGAATCTTAACAGCTTAATTGCTCATTATAGCAATCTTCGTGCAGATAATTCTTCTCGTCAAATCTTTCTTACTCGAAGCAGATCAAATTTACCACGCTATCTTTCCAATCTAATTTGCTTTCCAGTAACGGACGATGGAATAACGACGAAGAATAACAATTTATTTCGTATATGTCGCCGCCGTATAATTAAAAGAACATGAACTATTTCAAGGTTGCCGTTAATATTTTTGGTGCATTGATGGATGGTCCACGAAGATCCAGGATATGTATAGCGACCGTAAAATTAAAGCAAACTGTAGTTTCGTTACACGCAGATGATTAATGATACAGAAATTAGTGTATATTTCTGCAGAGATCAAACACCGCAGAGCACCCATATACACCATCGTCCACATTTTATAAAATTAAATCTTGTCAGATACCGAGAAAATATATACTTTATGCAAGGCAATCCTTTTCTTAGAAATGCCCCTTTACCTAGAGTCAACTAATTATTTTTTACGGTTATTGAGATACCTTCCAAAAATGCTTTGGTACATAACTTCCAGCCCTTATAACAAATCTTCATCATCACAGATGTGCGGGATATTAATTACTACAGTATTTATCATCATCTTAGATCACACGGTTAGGTGTGTTAACTACTACCATTACTGCTGTTGCATTTTTTTGATCCTCACAAATGTGTCTACTTCGCGTAAGTAGCAACACACTACTGAATCACAAGGGAAACGTTTTTGAATTAAGTAACACAGGAAAAGAAAGTAAAATAAATAAAGTTACTTCCCAAGTTACAGTGTTCGTTATTGTTGAACGTTGTAACTTTAACTTTTGATGACTTTAAATTAAAAATATAACTGTTCTACGTACCTTTTCTATTAGGCTTAATTTCATTCTACAAGCTCTGCATAATTTCTTCAATACAATGACCAAGGAAATGCAAGTTTTTTGATGAAGTAATCTTCGACTAGAGACATAGTGTTTACAATCTCTTAAAAATATCTTCGAATAAATGCTACTTCCAAATTTAGCTAGTAGCATTCAATTTACACGTATTTACACTGCAAGAAATGAAGCTAATTACGGAAAAAATATGTTTATATTATTCTTATTGGAACTCTTAGCATACTCGAGCCACCGCACGTAACTCCAACATCAAATAACAATTAGAATTCAAACACTTTGAAATTGGAAACACAACCAAACACTTGTTACCTGGATGACTATTAGATTCAAAACCAGATGTTTAATTAACGCCTCCTCACTCCTTTTGACTACAACAAATTTTGATAATTTTACTTTTCCAAAAATACTTTAATAACGGAACTTGTTTCCATAAATAGTATAAAGCAAGCCATGCAAGGATGCTGATTATGCTAATTTATAACGTATCTCACGACCTACAATCGTACAATATAAAATTTTACTGTCAACAAGCGGATAAGAGTTTACCCTGTGGCGTTTACCCATAAAGCTCTACAGCTGCGTAATAGGCGCGGCGATAGCATATATACATAGGGTAAGAACCAGCGCTTTGCTGCGCCGACCCTATCTTGGCCGGTTGGTTCCTCGGATTCATCCTACTGCCAGGAGCTTCTTGTTTGAACCTTAAGGCTTAGAGTTAGGCGTCATGGTTTGGCTCAATCCTAGGTTTTCTGAGTAACGAGCATCCCGTCATGTATGTCTTTGGAGCGGCCTTCCCCTTTGTATAGACTTATATCACGGGCGGACCGATTATAGCTCACGGTCGGTTACTGGTCGATAGTTGCCAGTACCGAGTGACCCTAGGGGCTGATAGTTGTCGCATTTGGGGATCTCGGCGGGGAAGATGGAGGTTCCAAGAAATCGATCTTACATGGGGATCCTGAAGAAGAGAGGGCCCAGCCAGTGCAACCAGCCGGGCTCCTTCCAATGACGGACTCGTGCAAGCTGTGAATTCCTAGATCGTTGGTGGAATTCAGCTGTATGCGAAAGCGGGTCAGCACCTTTCCCTTAGGAGATTGTTGTAGGAAAATTTTACATTAAATCCGATGTTTTAGGATGTGAAAAAATTGAACAGAAGATCCGCTCCACTACCGTCGTTGATTGGACTTATAACACTGCCCCGTAACCTAGATAGTAGGAAACAAAAGGAGTTGAGGCTTTTGAAAACGGATCCACAACCATCAGGCGGAACTTAAGATGGAAGGAGTGGACATACTGAACACCATATGTGTGGTGTATGCGTAGCGTTAATTACAACTAACAGCGATGTTGTAGATTATAACACTACACCGAATACCAGTAATTTTCCTTGAAATTGAAATTTTTTTGTAAAGTTTATTAAGCAATAATAACTACCACGGAAAAATCCACATAAATATATGGAATTTTGTGAAAATAATCGTTGCTAAATGTGCAATAGGCGTACATATATACTAAACTTTATGGGCAGTAAAATGTCATAATATAAGCTGTAATTCTTATATATTTATATACATAATAAAAAAACAGTGTTATACAAAAGGGGATTCGTGAAGACCATACCATGCAGCAAACATTGAAACTTGTGCGATGTGAAGAATGGTTACATTGACATTGAATAATGGTGTTTCACATGGACGTTGTTTCTCATTGTAATTATATTTTATTTGTACACTAAGGTATACATATATAAGAAATGACGATATTCAGGCTTCAAGTTTCATATAGTTTTAGTTATTACCTGTAATGGTGTTCGAAATTATTCAATTGCTTGCATCATTCACAGGCATCAAAACTGCTAAATGTAATCCGTTACAAATTAGAAATTTATTATATATCAAGCATAGAGTTCCTCTTTTATTAAAGAATAACTCTATAAAATTTCATGTATGGAAAGCATATGTATCGGACAGACATGGCAGTACCTGAAACAACGGATCAGCTAGCACAAGAGTGATTGCCGTAACGGTTCTGGAAACTGGCGATTTGATGATTTTGACATAGATGGTATTTTTGATGTTCAAAGCAGATACTGATCTATTTTTTGAGTAACATTTATTGTAATATTTTGAAAATTCATAGAGTCAAAATTTTTTAGAACGAACCTGTGATGTTACAATTTTTATGTAATTTTTAATCCGCAAACATAAAATCATTTTTCCTGAAATGTATAGCATTTTGTTGCCATTTCTGACGCATTTGAAAATAATTTTGCATTATTTTTATTGTAGACGTACTTTATCGGCTTAAATACTTTTAAAAAGTAATTTTATAAAATTTAAATATTTTAATTGTTTGTTGTGTTGAAATTATTAACTTTGCATTTAACGTAATCCCTAAATAGAAACAAAGCCATACCTTTAGTAATCCTATAATCACCATATTTACATTCATTTAAAGGGAATTTAAACAGACAGAGTGCCTTTTCATCAACGACATATTTCACACTGGAAGAACCATTTTACTTGAGGACAATGTATAAACCTCAATACGAGAACGAACACTCACCAGTTGACGTAGTCGTTTGTCGAGAAGTGAAATAGAAGGAGCATGTTAATTAGATGATTATGCATCATGCACGTGCTTTTACATGTATTGAAATGTAAGTGTTATGTATTCCTGATTGTCGTAACCTTTTGCCACTACCTGTGCGTGATATCGTATGAAAGGGACGAACGCTTAAATGATCCATGATAGACCGCTAAATCGATTACAAACACATGATTTCGTGCAATCGTGATATCAATGGTGATGCGATTATTCCCAAATGATGACCGTATGACTGCTAAGATTTAGCACTATCATAACCCGAGTCTGCAATTAGTCGTTAAACTTCTGCGGATATGTAATTGTACTTATAGCTGTGTACATACTCCCGGCAAAAGCGAAATCTAAATGTATTTATTACTGTGATGACACGTATACGTGCTGTTATAGCAGCTTTTGTAAAAGGTACCACACAAATGCATTCGGTCTCTTTTACGAACGCTTTTTTCATATAATTCTAATCCTAATTGTAGAAATAGGTGTTCTCTAATTATCTGACATTCGCGTGTTACATGCAAATTAAGTGGATGAAACATTAATGCACTCAGATGACCCCTATATATGACATTAACTTTCATCTTGTATTTGTTCATTTCGCAGCAGCTTAAGTTTAATGATTTTCCGCCCTTCAAAACCGAACCTTAGCTTACGTCAATCTCCCAAATAATCAGCAAGTAATCTTGCAGTGGGAATCATCCACATTTTATATCTCAGTCGCACGTGCATGGCGTTATAAGTCAACATATTTTTGTGCCTTTCTTGTTTCCTTTTAGTGCAAATATAATGTGTTATATATTGTTATGAGACTTTTGGTTTAATAATAATGACCGACATTTCTGAATAAATTCTTAAGATTGAAATTTATGAATTGATTTTAAATTGGATTTCTATTTTATTTGGGCAAGTATTGCCTATTGTTCAGCTTGGAAGTCCGACTTTAAAATGTTAAGCTCGAAGCTATAACCGCTTTACAGCCAAATACTTCATGCTATGAATTTTGCTGATCCCCATGAGTGGTAACATTCATGTTGTAATTATGGTCCAAAAGGATTTATTTTGTATTTTTCTTTAAATTCTCTGTAGGAAAAGTCTCATAATACCTTCAAACTTTGAATATGTTATCGAGTAATTTTGAAAATTCTTGTTGTCGAGAACTTCCCTCTCAGCTAATTTCCAAATTTGCATCCATAGTTTACTATTTCAACTCAACCAATTAGCACCCTTAATAACTTAAAACCTATTAAAAGACCTTTTGCTTTCTTTGACGATGTTCAAATAGGATGGTTACCACGAAAACGGTTCCAATTTTAATGGCTGCATATGAATAATACTGTGCTTGTCCAAATACGATATGATAGCACAATTTTGACATAAAGAAGTATAATTGTGATTTTACGTTAGTAATTCTAGTTTCTCGCACAAAAGTTGTTTATTGCTTTTTTCTTTTTAGCAAAATTGAACCTGTTTACATATGTCAGGCAAAGATAAAACCCCGATCTGGAGGAAATTAGAGAGAAAAGGTTATCAACGCTGCTTCACTTCGCAATAAAAGGGAACTAAATGTAAACACATCTCAAAATGGAACACATACCAACGTAAGTAAATCATAAATTAATAAAAAGAAATATACATCAAGCAATTTTTCCCAGTAATATTAAATAAGATATAAAACGTCACAGCTACTATCAGTGTCCAATCAATTTTATTTTTATTACACTCTTCTTATCTCAACAATGGAAACTACTTGTCTGCGAGAAGAGTGATGGTGGCGAGGGAATAGAAGCAGAGAAAGGAGAAATTGATACGTCAGTTTATATTGAGAACAAGGAAGATGATTTTGAAATAGAACAGAGTAATCTTAGTGAAAATGACATCAATAAAGAAAATAAAGGAAATAGAGAGTATTATGCTCATCCTTCAAAAGAAGGAAGTGAACAAGTAACAATTTCCTGTGTCTCCAAGAAAAATAACACCCAGTCAAAATATTACTATTTGCCTTCCTGGCGTAATGAGGGAACGGAGTATACGGAACATGGAAAGTACTGGTAAGTAATATCTTGTAAAAAATTATACAGTCATTATAATGAAATCAGTCGGAGAAGAGATGCTCAAAAAGCTGATATTATTAAAATTAAAGTATTTATTGGCTTACTACATTTAACTGGCGTATATCATCCTAACCGGCTGAATTTAGAATGACCACAAGATGGTTTTGACAAAATCAGAAAAACAGTGGCTTCGAAAATATTTCGTTTTGCAAGATTTCGATGATGTGGAACGCAAGCAAAGAGAGAAAGCGAGTCATTAAAAACATGATCTCAGTTGGTGCGGTATATACCTACAAGGCCAGCAAAATATAATATTAAGCTATTTTACGTTTACAAGTTAGAAATATATGCCGAAGAACAACCAGACTGATGTAGTCAAATGGCCTTCACATTCTAGCACCTAGTACTATCAGAATTGATTCGCAAATTATTGTTTAATAGATGACCATAATAAAAATGAACATAAAAAACAAGCCGTACCTTTTGAATTAAAAATTATGCTTTCTCAAGCAGATCTGCTTTCCATAAAAATTGTACTTTTCCACATACAAAAACGTTATTTTGATATCAAATATGCATTTACATGATAAAATACATGCATCCACTGGTCACGAATAAAATAATAAAATAATTATTTTTTATAATGAAACGAAAAGACTTCCAAACTGTACTTATTGAATGCAAAAGTTAAGTGAAAAGTAGAAGACTACGCCAACTGGCTAGGTAATTAACTAAACCACAAAGATGGCAGCCTGCAAATGAAGAAATTGTACAATCCTTGAGAGATTGCGCACACTCGGAACTAGGACGAAGATGGAACTAAATACAGCAAAGAAAAGAAAAAGATGTATTATACTTGCTGTGCTCAGGCAGTTTCCACCTTTGAAAAATTGTTTTAAAGCAAAAATTGTTTTGAATGTTTGTTTCTCTTAGATAGGCTGTTTCCATTGAGTCTATATCGAACATCTAGATGCAAAAACGTATATTTCGTTACAGTGATTCTGTGTAAGTAATCCATAATTAAGGAAAGGTAGTAACAATGGTCTATTGTCATAAAATTCTATTCAATACAAAATTGCGATCGGCTTCAGGCCAGAGTTATACGCACAATTTGACAATTTTTTACTGTGTACATAACTCTAACCTGAAGAGCGTATACTCAAAGTTTGCTTTATTTTTCTTACCTTTCCTCAATTTTTGTATGGTTTCTTACAAACTCAATAATCCGTAAATATATGAGCTGCAATAATGTTACTACTTAAATAACGGACTGTATCTACTGGATACACAGCCGACTATTGACGGCACGTTTTGCGCGCGCCTATCGGAAGGTTAACTTAGAAACACACCTAGATGAGATTCTATCTATAAAAGATCAGACAATATAAATATCAACACTAATAGACGTCAATCGAGGAGATAACAGCGTACGATTTATTATTGTGTGCTTTAATATATCATTTTATACTCTTGAAAAGTACATTATTTACTGTTTTTTAATTCTATAATTTAATGTTAAAAATAAAGTTACTGGAAAGAATATAATTATAGTTAGCGTGATTCAGTCATATGCGCTAGGTGCGTTTGAGTAACGTGAACGTTCTAACGCTGCTTAATATGATGTTGCAGTGACTTACATATTAGCTAAGTCGTGTCTTTTTGGCGCCCCCTTTCCATTCCTGCGATTTTAGTCCGTAAATATATCGCTGGTCAAACCACATCATCATCATCATGGGAAAGGGAGAACATAACTCGCTTCCTATGCTTTCCGTACTCGATTTCAAAATTTAAAGTAACTTGATCTAGAATAGGCACATAGAAGGATCCTATTTGGCGTAGAAAATTTTTTTCGAAATCAAATACAGGTATTCGATGAGTCGTAGCGTTTTAAAGTGGCAGATATGCCGAAATCATTTATATAAGTTTAGTAACATGCAAAATAAATATTAATATTTAATAAAAATCGGATTGCAATTATTATTGGTCGAGAATGAACAAGTAAGCGAAGGAACGATACAAATGGTTAGAAATCAGCTTCATTGAAATGTAATTTAATTTATAAATTTGGTTAAAAGCATTTTTTTTTCATTTAGATAAAACTCGAATTACGAGGTTGATTTTCTTTAGTTACTGCACCCTTTATAATACTTCATTTTCGTTCGATTTGTATGAATATCAAGCTAATATTTTCAAACCTATCAGAGAAAAAAATAACTATTCGATCATTACTAAAACGCCAATCGTAGCATTACAGAATTCTTAATTGCCTTCTTTCGTAGGCGTATCATCTACACCAACCAGTAAAAGAGGAACAACTTATGCACACAATATTCTTCGGTGCACCGTTATTAGTTTGAATATGTAAATGCCTAATTGAAAGTCGTGCTTAAGTAGATTAGCATTGGTTCTTTTCTACTTAACCACTCTGCCTAATAAAAGTGCTTGTAAGCCTTTGTAAGTACTTAGATGACACAGTAGTAAAACTTTTACAAGATAGTGATACTTTGACATATTCTTACTCTATCTTTGGATCTCACAAATTGTTATGATATGCCGTCCCACGTATTAGAAAATTTATGGCTGCCCGTGTACATAACGGAATTTACGTTTAAACGACACCGCAATAAAGCAGGAGGTTTTGAAATATATAAGTAGTTATTGTTGTATTACGCTACCTGTAAAAAGCAAGTTTCTACTCATTGACGACACACATTTCCATATTTAAATGTACATTCACCTAAAGAAACTACTTAAGTTGTTTTTACGGTATAGTATATATGAAAAGGTCATTTCTAGTATTTTTAATACCGTATACTTATATTACCGCTTTCGAAAATTTGTAATAATCTAATTGTAAATAATATTTTTGTATCAGGAGAGCTTTTAATGGCGATAATAAAGTATTAAGTAATTTTACTAAAATTATTCATATTAAAATGTTATAAAAAGAACTGATGACAGCTACAGAATAAGCTAGCTATATTTTAAATAGATATATTTCACATTGAATTTGAAGTAGGATATCTGTAAGAAACGATATCGATTCAATAAAGCTAGATTAACGCTATGAACGAATTACAAAATAGGCATAAACAGGAATATTGAAAGTATAAACTTTCAAAATGTCCTCCGTTCGCTTCTAAACATAAATTGACTCTTCTTTTGAGTTGAGCAGTTGATGGTAATCAATTTATTGTTCCGCATATTATAAATTTGATTTTCAATAATTTGATCTTTAAATGATCAATTAAATAGAAATCTTAAGTGAAGTTTGGTAATCTTGGTTTAGATTACTCTAGAAGTCTTTAATGTCACTTACATTGAATGAGGAGGGATATTATCCTGCTGAAAATATCCTTTTTGCAATTGATCATTGTCAAAACTATCCGTGAAAACCTCCAACATTTGATTGCAGTATCTTTCTGCATCAGTATTTATTAAAAAGGACAGGGCTAATTATACGGCATCTAGACATTGCTACCCAAACTTGAATTTTCTGAAAACCCAAATTGTGAAGATTCATCTGACATAAATGTTACACTATTAACGGTATTCAATTTTTCGCGGAATATTTACAGGTAATAACTGCTGTATTACTAATTACCGTACGATAAGATACTTGTTCCAGCAGCAAGCTTACGAATTAAGTTTTGGGGACTTACTTTTATACTCGCTGCCTGACATTATCAAGAACCTCTTCAATTAAGACATGCTGATAGACCCTTATCCTTACAAATAAATCGTTTACCTTAAATCGTTTCTCTGCGTTAGGCAAATACGCTGTGTGTCACAACCAACTCATGCTAACTTTCGTTAAACTGCTCATTGCATAATTGCAAGAAAGATGATCTAACTTCTCTTACACTGGCACCACGATAATGACCCTTTAAAATAAAAGTATCATGTTTCAGTTTATTTGATTTTACTTAAATCTGCCTGAATGATGATATAATAATAAAGCTGAAAAAAAAATCAAAACCAAGCAATTAATAGAAATAAATGGTACTTAAGAGCAAACTGAATAGAATAAAGATGAATGTGGAATTGACATAAAAATAGATATAATAGCTGTGCTCAAAGTATAAAATGCCCTAAAATTGACGGCGCGAAATACAACATGCTCTCATCATTTAAAATCAGTCTGTTATTCGGGATTTACTTTTAACTATCGTATGTATTATGATATTGTTTATCTATATTGGAAAGTGTTCCAAGTTGACGTATTTACTTGCTTAGTTCTTTTTAATTGTGAGGCGAAGCAGTGTTGATGACCTTTTGCCTTCAATTGCCCACAGGGTTTTCATCTTACACATTTAGCAAGATAGGTTTCGTAAAACAGTCCATAAAACAACATGCGCTGTGAGAAATCAAAATTACTAACGTAAACCGAAATATTCTTTCTTTATATAAAAATTCCACTATCATTTCAAATTCAGACAAACGTGCTACGGTTCGTATGTAACAATTAAATTTAGGCTTTTTCCTTATGGCAACCAGCACAATTTCGATGTACCTGACAAGACCCCACCAGGACGTATCCACAATCAAGGATGTCATTTAATTTAATCGGTTATAGTAATCTGTGGATGGGTATTATAAAAATTATCGAGAAAATAAACAAACCTTTCGACAACGACAATTTTTTTTCAAAATTTCTCAAGAAAAAGTGAAATTAAACAATATTACAGAATCTCGTTCGTAAACAAACCAAATCAACACCATTTGAGGCTTGTAATCAACAACACCAACTACGGATTTGTGAACACTTCGGGGAGCATTTGGATAAACGAGACTCGAGTTCTCAAGGATTTCGAGATCAGGACATCAGGAAGATCGGATCTGAGGTTCTAAAAGTTATGTAAATTTGCCAAAAATAAACAATTGTTCAATTCTGAAAATTAACTTTGAAAATTCAAATTTACTATTGCATTCAAAATTAATAAGAGAAATATAATTTAAAACTTTATTTAAAATAAAAGTAAAAATTTGTACACACAAAAAAATGTTTAATTTATCTCTTAATTTTTATTAATTTGCAAAAAAATAAGCAGATGCCACAAAATAGTCCAAAGGAAACCTTGAATATTTAATTTATATTTATTTAAATAAAGGAGTCTCATTAGAGTGCAGGACATGTACTTATAATTGATTAAACATTCGTTTTAGCATTTGTGTATGGCTGCATTCCAGCATATGGCGTCGCCTTCAAAAACTGTTCACGAAACGTTCATAATCCATCAATTTGCATTCATTAATAATATTTTCATCCCGTAATTATTAAACAGTTATAATGAATCGCCTTACTTTCGTATATAGTACAATAGCGATTGTTAATAAAATACCTCCGGTACGCCAAGGCATACTTATACCATATGGCACACAACTGTGTGTGCGCGCATTTGTCGTACTGCATTCCCTGGCACAATTCACGGCATACTTTCACTTACACAATAAAATGCAGCCTCCCTTGAGCAACACACAATTACAAGGTAACATTTTTTACGAATTGGTTTCCGCAAAAACCAACAAATAAATTTATATTGTGTACATTGATTAATGGTGAAAAAACTCTATTCGGAAGTAGCTTTGTTGTTACTTTAGAACGCACTAAAAGCGACTTGATCGACATCTAGTAGTTTCTTTGTAATAGATTGGTTCGTCGTTTTTATTTATTAAGATTGTGGATTCATGGAATTTCTGAACTACTTAAACAATTTAAATTCGACATAAGTAAGACAAAGCAAATATTAAAAAATCCTTCAACGACCATAAATATTGGAATTTAGTAAGTTTTTCTAAGAAAAAGTGTTAAAATAGCAATACGAATTTCATTAAAAAAATAAAATTAGTACGCAGTTAAGCAACCATATATTAATTGACGTACAAATACACTTACATTGCTTGAAAACATAACAAATAAGATTATTTTAAACAAAAGGATTGTGGCAGCTGGAGTTAGATAAATTTTATCAATCACTAAACAAATATGCCGTACCAACATAAGTGTAGTAATCGATGTTTGCAAAAGAAATATCAAAAGTTTATAGATCTATTTCAGCTACTTTCTTCATACTTTCTTAATATAAATTAAAGGGTAATATATATTGGATGTACCTACATGAGATTATCATAATGACTAAATAATGATAGATAATCCTAAATAAAGATTAAAAGTATTTAATTCACTACATGCGTGCTTGTCTTTTGTTAAAACTTGTAGAGATTATAAGCTTTCGTGTACACCTTGGGCAATACGTACGGTAAATTACAATTTGTTAACTACTGTAGTGTTATAATTCGCAACATCGACTTTAGCTGTCACAAGCGCCAGGCACACATTACGCACAGTGAGTTCCGAATCAAAGATCCTTCTGGCAGCTGTGAGCTCGTTTTTAGGAGCTTCAACTCTTTTTATCTCTTATTATCTGGGTAGTGAGGAGTTTGGAGAATATTATATAATAATATAAGTTCAGTCAACGGCGATGGTTAAAACCATTCTTATTGCGATTAATTAATAAATTTGTGACTTTTGAGTTAGTCATCCGGCTAACACATGTTTGGTTGTGTTTTTATTATCATTTATCATTTCAATTCTACTAGCAATTCGAAGATCTAGTTAAGAGGTAGTTTGAATAAAGCTAAGTTCCAGTAAGAACATAGTGTTTATATGCTGGGACATCGCTATATCAGGTTGGTTTCTCAATTCAAATTTCTAATGCTTGTTAAATTGCTTTACTTTTATCTATTTGAACTTGGATTGCCAAAAGAAATTCTGCAATCGCTAAATTAAATTGATTGATTTCGAAAAAATCATCTATTTTCTAAATTTCCCCTCATACAAAGCATTATAATATATCTCAAATAATATAATAAACTCTTTATAGTTTAACCAGAATTCTCTTATTAAACGGTAACAAACCAATTTCCGTTGCAGTCAAACAAAAATTTGTAAATGTAATCTGTCTATTCATTCATAAGTAAACCTATAACGTTATAACCAATAACCACAAAACCACCAGTTCCATCCTTTGTTAGATATAGTTTGTTCAGAAGAACAATTAAAATGAACACCAAAGTTGTGTGAAGGTTATGAGAAGGAAACGTACAGAAAGGTAGTCCAGAAACGACGGGTTTCTCCACTATGATTACACGACACCATATCTCGCTTTCATCGTACGTCAGTTTTTGGTGAAAAACATGTTAATTTTTCCTCGTCCAGCATACTCTTCAAAGATGAAAACATTTGTTAAGGATGCGAAGATTTGACGCAGTAGAGGAAATTGAAACTGAATCGCGGACGGTGCTTAAGATATTAATGCGGCGCCGGTATGGTGGAAAACTAGAATAATATTTTATATTGGAACATATCTTATAATAATTGGCTGAATGTGAAAAAGCAGCATCCCATGTTTTTATTTATTTCTGTTTGTTACACATCCAAAGCAGAATTGGGATTAAATCACATACTCGAATACTGTAGCACTGGAACACTGAAACACTTCATTATTACCCCTTACCACAAACATTTCACTGACACTGAATGTACGTTTCGGTACCTAAGCTATTATCTTCAGCAGCAATACTGAACTGAGTTCAGTATTGCTGGTAGTGAAGTGTTTCAGAATTGGGATTATTGATGTCATTAACAAAGGGTAGTAATACGTATAAAATAAGTGTTTTTTTTTACTTTTATATTGTTCACATGTTAGGTGCGATTCCCTTCTTTGTGCGGTTGCTTCATCTTCATACTCGTTTCTACGTTTCCCGATTCCGGAATTCCTCATTTATTATCTTAGTCCTCTTGGCAACCTTCGATTTTCTTTTTCTTGTAGATATTCAGACCCGAGAGGCACTCCCAATTCTTGAAGAAAATGCATCTCTTGAGCCGTAAGCGATGAGCAGGGTAAACGCTTTCACCAAGACATCCTCCGTTATCAAAGTCGCTGGCACTTTTTGATGATGGGCAACGACTACTGCTTATTAGATCTTGTAAGGGAGAGTGATGAAACAGCAAACAAAACAAAAATATTCGAATACAAGGAAGATTAATGTTGAAAATCTGTTGTATTTAGACCTTGTATTTGTATCATTTCCATGTGTACATATGATATAATATTGAGTTCTGAATATGTATTTTATTTCTGTCAACGTTCGCCACTACTGTTTCTAATTCTGCTGGGTACCTAGGAAATATGACGTGATAGATGTAAAGTGAATTCAGTATCCCAAAATTAGGTAAATCGACCCATTTACAAACCAGATGCAGAAAAAAAAGGTTTAAATTGATTGACTAGTGTAATTAGCACGCACCAAGTGTGACTTCTAAACTGGTACTGACAAGTTATTCCGAAATGTTTAAGTTGAAGGTATATGCAACTAAACATCCGCGCAATCAAAATTGGCGTTTTAAATTTGGCTGGAGTATGATATATCGTACCTTACCGGCGCAGGGTTAATAAAACAGGACTTCCAAAAGGATCCGCTTCCGCTGGGATCGGTGTTTACACTCTTTGAAGGATTGCTTTGATAATTATAGAAGTGAATGAAATCTTAATGTACTTGAATTGTATTCATTGCTGTAGCTCAAAATCTTTTAGTTATCATCTCGTAGATTGTTAAAGTTAATTAAATAATTATTTTACTTTGATTCGTAGACGAAAAGTGGTACCACTGCTGTTGCTGAATCAAACGTAACATTTTAGTATATAAACTAGAATGTCCTACTGATATTGTACTCATATCTCAGAACAGCCCAACCATTTATATTTCTCACTTCATAAAATTTAGGATACCTTGTACATTGGTATTGTCATTCAACTAGTTTTAATATTTTTATTCAGTTTGCTATAAAAGTAATTACATATCATTATCAGTACACACCTAATTAATTTCATGATTCTGATTTAATTGTTCAAGCGTTAAAACGCACATAGTTCTTACTTTAGCATTCGCTTAATCTGCAATTTGGCGCGAAATTTAACAATTTCATTCACTGTGACGTATAGTTTTAAAAACTTACATATAGCCTTCAACCTGAAGATTATGTCTAGTATGTATTAGGTACTCGTAAATATTCAGGCACAACTGATTTAATGATGCAGACAGCAGACATTTTTTGACATTTCGTAATTAATTCCGACTCGAGTTTTCTGTCTGTCGAAATTAGTAGGCATTGTTGTTCGAGCCGCAGATAGAAATCTTTATTTTCAAGCGTTCGAGAAGGGTTCTTTTCCTCTGCTACGCTCTTTTCAATTTTTTTTTCGTTCATTTTCTGGTTTTGTTTTCTGTTGTATATACCACCGGAGATATTGTCTGAGCACATGAGATGCGGTGTCATAAATTTGAATCATTCACATGTTGAAAAGTAAATACCACCACGCTTTACGGTCGGATAAATGCGCGGCCGGCACAAAAAAGATCCGAAACGTACTGTTCCAAAAAATAATTAACACACAGGTAATTAATTAGTCTGCGTCTTGAATTATTGCTGTAGATACCGTACCTGTCAGACGCAAACAACAACGGCAAAAATGCATCTCTACCGTTTATCTCGCTTCGCTATAATTTTTTGAACAATAAAGGTATTCATTTCGGTGCAAGGTGATGCATTACCACTAATTATTATGATTCGTATTAATGTGATTTGTGGTGTATGAAGAATATACCAAGGTAAATGATCCCGACCGCATATTTTATGCCTTTTTCGCATAATGTTGTTTGCAGTCTATGCTAATGGCGCTATGCAATTTTCATTTCATTTTAACGATTGTTATTTACGGAGCCGCATATGGGATTTCATGAGCACCTAGACTGCAGCTTTATAGGAAAAAATACAAATGCGTAATGTTTATTCAGCAGGTATATCGCAACCTTTTCAACTAAAACTTTGCTTTAAATCAAATTTATTAAATATTATAACTACTTATATGAAGTATACGAAATTTTAAATTAAAAGTGGAAACCGTGGTTTTAGGATTTAAAAATCTGAAATTGAGAAAAACTGAAGTTATCTAAAACTACCATCGAGTTGTTAACGACGAAAACGTCAGACAATATGAACATATTCCTGTAAAACTCAACTACGTGGAACTAACTTATTTAGTATAAACAAGCAACATCAATGTTTGAGCACATTAAAAATATCGACAGCTAACAGCAGCGTTTCAAAAAGGATTTCAACCATTATATTTATTTGAAAAACTATAGTGAACAGAAAAAATTCTTATGATAGCCAATTATTTTCAATTTTGAAAATATTTTACAAACTGAATTGTTACGTTTATTTTTATTTATTGATTTTAGGTTTTTAGTTTATTCATGCCTTAGGGGTTGATTCTTAGTGATTTTATTCGGTTGGAGATTTCATACGTTACTAAGATGGTAACGCGATAGTATCTTCATGCGTATGTCAAGCGCGAGATACTTCCGATTCGACAGGTATTGAAGCCGGTTGAACGTCCCAATATCAAAACCCCAAATGCGAAGGCCAAACCTAGAAACAATCTTCGGAACAAAACCAAAACGTCTTGCTCGAAATTTCAAGCCATCAACCGCAAATCTACACTGCGATGAATACCATAAACCCAAGCTAATCACCACAAAAACACGTTTCTTGGAAGTACAAACTAATATATTAACCGGTTTTGTTTTAGACGATTATAAAAAGAAATCATCATTTGTAAAAGTAAGTAATATAATTTTCTTCAATACAATAAATTCTTTTCATTTATGAAATTTTACAATTGCGTTTCTTCCTCAGAAAGTTTTTACTCTCATTGCAATAGATATGTACATATATTAGGGTGGGTCTTATTTATATAGAATTGTTTTCTGTTCATAACTTCAATAGTAGGAGCCACCAGTTTTCTTCTAGTATATGAAAAGCAAACCAGCACAAACTTTGCCAGGCAGACAGACGCCATTAACCCGTGCCCCACCGACATCCAATTTAGAAAGAATTTCCATTTTTAGCTACAACTAAATGTATTAACTAAACATACCAATATTGCTTGTTTAGTTAGTTTTATTCAGCACATACGTATAAGTTTTAAAAAACGTTAAACTAAATAACTATATACACATGCATATCACAGAGAATACTTGTAGCTATGACTATGAGGTTGATCAATCCAGTAATATCTCGAAATACTTTGGAATCACAAAGAATGACAAAGTCGACGCCTAGTGAGGCTGTTCCGAAGAACTCACGATCTTGACATGTTCCGAAGAACTAGCGATCTTAATTGTTCCGAAGAACTCACGATCTGATGATCACCATTCGTATGTCACTGTAATTGATAATGTCCCCCACTGGAATGATTCGCGGTGGTACTTTTCTTTAATGTAATCGAATACGAAAACTTTCTCGAGCTCCTTTAATGAATGTAGGATTAATTGCAAATTCTCTTGGATCTAAATGGACGGCAGGCTGTAAACAAATGAACGGCATCCTTATCATTGACCTTACACTTAGCTAGAGCTGCTTCAGTTCCTAAACCATCCTTCCTTTTTCTTTGGGATTCCTTTTCTTCTCGAACGCACACTGTTCTAATTGTCCATTTGTTCTATGCATAAATAAAAATTTCGCACCTTTTTCAATTTCTATCTAAGTTTAAGTTTCATACAGATTCTTACACAATTTGATACAGTCAGAATTGTCTTCAGTTGGTATGCGAGCTGCTTCTTCTTCCAAAATATTAAAGTTTTGTCAATTATTAAAGCCGCATTGTTGTTTTCCCCTAGATGATAACTTACTACCAGTAATTTGATTTGTCATTGAACCCACAAGAAAAATTGGTTTTTACGACATTTGTACATTTTAAAACGATGTAATTGCAAAATGCAATTATTATTATTTAAAATTTATTTAACTGTACATTTCGTTTTATTATTATACACAAATCCACTATTACATTGCGTCCACGCTATTCTAATAATGCGATTATACGTTGTTACGGTGGTAGGTATGTATATACTACAAAGCAGTGGTAGGGGTATGTATAAATTTTATAAGCGTCAGACAAATTCGAATTCACACTGACACACCAGAGCGAGACCGAGCAGCTGCAGGAATTCCTGACAAAGCTCAACAAAAATTTCGAGAAGACGCTAACTAGCGAGAATCCCGCGATGAAGACCGCCACCATCCGAAGAATCCCTTCAGGAGCGAGGCACAAGAACACCTTAGTAGGCTGGCATAAATATCACCACACTACACACTAGTACCATACTAGCGTATATCTTTCTGTTTTAGGAGCCCAGCAGAGGAGGGAGTTCAGGACGAAGATTTGGATGCCCAAACACCAAGGACCGAAAACCCCAGGAAGACCATCAATCTGATGGAACTGGAAGAAGATGAACACGGCCCCGGACAACCAAGGACAAGGTAGAATTATTCATCAAGGAAAATAATGTGTCTTATTAAGGAATTATGCTTACTTAATTTATAATTATTTTGAACTTGGAACCCCGCGGGGCACATCTTAGTATTTACTGGCTGGTTCCAAATTTTATAGGGAATAATTATTATTTATATAAAGGAACAAATTGAGAGTGTTCAAGGTTTGGGAATGTCTCTATCAATACTTAGTTTTGGAAAGAAGTTTCTAGACAATTGATGACAAATTTCTCGAAACGGAATACAGTTATTTGGGGTTGGATCGTGATTTTGGACGTTTACTAAAAAGAAATATGAAATCATATTACCTATCAAAATCAATCACATCGTAGACATAAGGATCCGTTTTGAGGAATTTGATGATTTAGTGACACAATTAAATTTTTATTAAGAGAAAGAAGAATATATTAAACGAATCTATTCCATTCAGGGTTCGAATAAAATGGATACGCGTTAAGGAGTATGGCTGAATGAATAATAATTTTCCAAAAATTTTGCTGTAGCCTGTAGTAGAAACACACACTGCAACTTCTTAAATTCCGCTTTATTTGTGTTCTGCAATTTTAAAACCTCTTCAAAGTGACAATTACTCTATCACCGTATTCACAACAACCACTACTGCATTATCAACAAAAAGATTAGACCAAGGAAAATGTTACATTCGACGAAACTCGGGGTTCTCAACGGGGTCATTAAAATTTTAAAGGTGGTCCCTAATGGTCAAAAGGTCGATAGCATTAAACATTAAACTGTACGATAAATCAGCACGTGATCAGCAGTAAACGGAAGCGAGCACTAGTCAAGTCAATAACTACAGACAATGAACAGATTGAAAATTTTTGAATGAGGTGAGTTAAGAACTCTATTAAGCAATTTAAAACCCGTGTATTAAATAAGGATGTATCAATACATTAAGCGCAACCATCACCTCAAGTAGAATCCAACGTTCGTGCAATTACGAGCTGTGATCTTGTTTGTAAAAATTTATTTTTGTGAATTATATTTGTAAAATTACAAATTATAATAGCACAAAAAACAATAAAACGAACCTATTTTTTTCTAAATTTTTCTCCATGTTACTCCGATTGTTAACATGCTGTATGTATAATCCAAGAAAAAGTTTGGAAATCCCTGGTATAAGCTTAAAATTATATATACTGGCCTGCGAATTGTTTGGTAACAATAGGCCGTAATAATTACTTTCGAAGTCTCTTAGTTTGAGCTACCTCCAATAAAAATGTTGCGGCCCAAACGTATCATTAAAATTCAATGACAACCAAGACATTGGTTAATCAAACAATTTTATATGCTAAATTAATTACCGGAAACATATTCTATTGTAATACCTAAATGTATTTCATATTAGCAAAATTCTATGATAAATGAGTGCGGCAGTGAAAGAAGTATGGTAAAATCCTAATTACATAATCATGGGTTTTTTTTGCAACAGAAAACTAAAGCTGTTTTACACCGCACGTCCGACCATATGCATCACGTGCATATAGCTAAACAAAGCTATCATAAATTCAGATTGATTAATTTATAATACTTTGCAGCGTATCGTTAGGCAAGGACGCGAGCGTAGCCCATAATGCTTCACTACCTCAACGATTATTATTAGAGAGAACTAGAATTGATTTACATATAATGGAAATTATTTT
Source organism: Oryctes borbonicus (assembly GCA_902654985.2). Lineage (NCBI taxonomy): Eukaryota > Metazoa > Arthropoda > Insecta > Coleoptera > Scarabaeidae > Oryctes > Oryctes borbonicus. The sequence goes on from LR736857.1 coordinate 12,802,205, forward strand.
GATTAGCGGATTTATGAGCATTGTTCGGCCAGTATGGTTGGCGTAAAATTATTACTTGTCATATGAGCGTAAGTGTGCTATTTTAAATGGTACAAGTCTGTTAAGCATTAACACTCGCAGAACACAAATGTTGCCTCCCAGTCATAGTTCGTACATAAGTTTGTTACGTCTACGGAATTCACGTGTTTTGTAAACGTTGTAGTACCGTAGGTCTACCCATATGTATGCACCTATAGTAAAATATAATGTACGCACATATATACAACCGTAAGTGTATTCGTATTTGTTGCATGTCGGCTTTCGGTCAATTGACTACAACATAATCTGTCTTTACGTAAGAAATATGCACATATAACAAATGGAATGGCAACAATAGCTTTTATTTACGGTTGAACTTTTTCCAGGAAATTGTGTAACCGTATGTACGAGAACGTACAGTTGTGACCGCGATTGCATTTTTCTCTTTGCCGAATAAAAATTCAATTCTCAATCTGGACATGTGTACAGTACCTACATACGTAAAGTACATACATATGTTCGTTTCTACGGCAAAGAGTAAAGAGGCGTTCAAGATCTGTTTGCTGTATTTGTAAATTGGCACCGAATACCGTTTACTCAATTCTCACACAATTAGCACACATAAAATCCTAGGTCGAAAGATGTTAAACATTTTATATAAAATATCAAAAAAATCCGTTATTTTCTTTAGAAATTATGCAGATATATTCACATATTCTGTAAAGAAAGCAAATATCAATTACTTTGCGTGAGGTATTTAGGCGTTTTCGGATTCATCGACACGATAGCAGCACGACATCGACAGCGACACCGATGGACATCAAATCTCATAAACAGAGAGAACTTCTACTCACCAACCGACATCTCGGTATTGTCGTTGCAGTTACCGGTCTGCCGGTTGGCATCGGTGTCGTCTTTACACATGCAGAAATGTTTTCTTGCATTTTTTTTGCAAAAATCAGTCTTTATTCAACAAATTTTTAAAATTTAACGCCAGCATTCCTTAGTGCAATACCTCGTATACTAAAACAATCTAGAACAGCTGCGAAGAAGTTACGTAAATGTTTCGATGTCGAAGGAAGGAATTTTGAGCGTTGAATGTAGATAAGTAAATAGGTACATAGCTAATAATTGCAATAAAAATTACAATGTTCATGGTGTATTTCAGTTATGTTATTGTTTTTTTTAGATTCTCTATTTTGATTTTAAATTAAAATAAAAAAGAAATCGCTTACTGTTAACCCGCATGAACTTTTATTAAAATATTGCTTCCCTTGCGCTTTTCCGCTAAGAAAATGGAATAAATGTTTCCAGTAGCACCAAATCTTAGCACCACTTTAACAAAAGCAAAGTTTGGACGTCTTTAAGCCCAACACGTGGGAGTCACTGCTACATTATATGATTGTAGGTGGGACATGGATACATTACTACACGCCAGAAACCAAAGGTCAGTCGAAAAAATTGATTTTTTCCAACTACAAAAAGAGGCGAAAACGATTTCATCAACCGAAGTTATGGCGACGGTTTTTTTGGGTTTGCAATGCATAATCTTAATTGATTGTTTGAAGAAAGAAAAGACAATCGCGGAATAGTACTAGTAATAGGACCGATTCGACGCGAAACTATGGAGAGAAAGCCCCACCTATCCACGAAAAAAATTATTTATCATTATGATAACGCCCCGGCTCACTTCTCGGCAATTGCGACAGTAAAATCCACCATATTTGCCAGATTTGGGGCTCTGTGGTTGTCAAGTTAGAACACCGCTGGACTAAGTGTCCAGAACTACAAGAAGATTATATGGGGAAATAAATTTACTAAATACAAAATAATTGCCTTGTTTTCCTCAACACAGACCATCGTCGTACAGAATTTTCCATTTAAAATATCCAGACAGGTGCTTAGTTCGCTACTTATTAATCACCTTCTGTATGCGGAAATGTTTGAAGAATATTATGTGAAGCCTGTTATGTTATCAGAAAATTGCGGTTTCCTGGTATTTACACAATAAACACAAGCTTACAATTGTAAACGGATACCTTCTTTCCGTACAAGTCGACAACTAATTAATCAGAAGGAGTTGTTAGTTTCTAATTCTTTGAGTAGCACAAAAATTACACAGTGGTCAAGAATATTTATTTATCTATTAGCTTACAATAATTTAACATAGGGTAATTATTTTGCAAGTAATTACACTATCCTCATACTGAGACAGTGTACTAAATACTAATGTCAAAAATAATTGCGGTGACATTATTCTACAAGCAACGTAAGCTGTATATGGGGAGATATAATTGCAAATCATAAATATAAATATAGCTATAAAACTGTCGCTTATTATTTGAAGCAATCAAGATATAATTGAAATTCAATTCTGTAGGAAAATTTCACAATTTACGGTGAGTAAATGGAAACTGCTATCCTGTTTGTCGAGTTGAACGTCAAATGAATTGTCCGTGAAATTTTGAAACATCTAAATTCTAGAAAGACTAATTTTATTTTCCATGTTTATAGATACGTTAGGTGGTAAAGATTAAAATTAAATTTCTTGCCTTAATTTAGACTCCAGTTCGTTTATGTGGATTCTAAGTGCTAATAACTAACTCTTCTTATTTCTTTGTAAAATCAAGGGATTAATTGCGTTAGTATATTCCCATTTGCAGCCCCAAAATTGATTGCTGACGCATATTATGCCTGTAAATAGGCAAATGGCCGTTCTATCCTTTGAGGGACAATAAGCCCTGTAAACGAACGTAAGCGAAAGGTGTCGGATACTTTAATTCTACAGCTCACCTTAACATCATTCAGTCCCTCCTTATACACATTACAAATATTTACACAGTACTTCACCATAGTAATGAGGTTGGAATATAATATTGGAATATTGTGGCAATTATGGAATTAACCACAATCGCAAAACCACATCACATGTTGAAGAAAAAGTTAACTAAAGGTTTTCGGTGGAGATTGCATAAAAGATTCTCTCTTCTTTTCATTCTTTCATTAAATATATATGAATGTACTTAACATAAATGTTGAGGTTTAGAAGAAATAGAAAATATTCTGCACGTAATAGAAGAAAATGCAATAACTAGCTCGCGAAGAATTGATACTCAACTGGGCATTCCACATAAAAGTTTAATGAACACACTCCACGAGTAAGGCTTACATCCGTACAATATTCAGTGTATACAGCACCTACAATGGGAAGATTATGCTCAACCTATGGATTTTTGTCGGTATTCGTCGCGCATAATTCCTACAGATAAAGGGACATCCACCCGTGATGACATCAAAAATGGTCGAACGAAAATTCCCACGTGACAGTTGAAAGTAATTTTCAGCACAAGTTTTCGGCAAATGTGTGGTGTGGTATGGTCCGTAGGTACCTATTTAATTCATTCGTTAGGTTAAGTAACATTTAGACGGTAAGTTTCCAGCGTCTTGGATTGGTTACGGTGGTCTTATTAGTTGGTCTCCGAGATCTCCAGTCTTCACGCCACTATACTATTTTCTATGGGTCTGCTTCAAAACTGGAATTTACAGGATTTAGCATTGACTAATTCGATGTTTTATACAGAAATACTGCAGTCATGTTAAAGAAAGACAAGAAAAGCAACAGGTGTCTTTCGTAGATGAAGCATAAAATATTTAGAGGTTAATGGCGGTGTTTTTGAACATTTATTAAACGAACGCTGTGATTAAAAATATGTAAAAAATTCTTAATTTCTTCCTTCTTGACGTTTCTTGATATTTTAGGAAATGTTGTTTACTCCTAATTACCCTGTAACTTGAGAACAAACAAAAAACGGACGAGAACGTATTACACTATTTTTACGTGTATAGTACACCTTTGGACTTTGGCTCGTTTCTCTCTACTCATCCTGTATATTTGTATGAAATATTGGGTTTCAAGAATATAATAAGTTTAGATAACTTTCCCTTAAGTCAAAGGGAGCTATATAACTACCATCGATTCCACGTATATTTCAAATACTCCGATATGTGCCCCAACAAATTATACATATTTAACTGGGCCTTCTTTTAAGAATAAAATCAGTGTAAGGAAGAGACACGAAAATAGGCCACCAACACTGCTTTGCCTCGCGCACTTAGGTCCATATACAAAGGAACTTGAATCCCAAAAAATACAAGTAACAATACGCTTTGTCAAATATAATATCGTAACAATATATAAGTCCATTTATTAAATTGTACAATACTACAATAACATCCACATTGATCCTCTTATTCTGAAAGAAAGCTGATATAAGCTGATATGCAAGAAATGTTCCATTAGTTTTCTACAGTAGAATATACAATAAACACATAATTTGGCAATGTTCTGAGATACGCCAGCACGACAATTTAAATTTCAAAATAAATATAAAACGCAAGAAATAGAAAACATCGATAGCTTATTACACTCCCCACGAACTACTTACTTGATTTATCTGAATAGAAACACCTACAGCTTTTTATTTATATTTATTATGAAGCTTGGTCTTTTGTCTACAGCTAAGGAAAAAAAAACTTAAAGAACAACTTCCTGTTACTCTTTTACATTCATTTAATTCAATGAGTGTGGTAATGCCTTCCATTTTATTTATAGCTTTACGGTTGCGATACAGTAGCTTTTTCCTTTAAAAAATGCCTAGTTACACAACTGTGGCCGTTTCTGATAACGCAATGCTAAATCAGTTGACAAAGATGTAAGGTACTAACATAAATATAGGTGTCATAAAACTTAGAAAGGAACTGGGAATTGATATAAATTACTTACTGTAATTGTACACTTGTAAATATGTATGATATTTCATTAAAAATGTAATAAGCATGAGCGTTATATAAAGTTGCAGTATATTTTTCACATTACAAACATACAATACAGTATAACTTATTCGTTCACAATAAAATTACCGAATGTTCTAGGCAATTGGCTTTGGTGAAAAGCAATTATATATCGTTATCGTATTTTGCTCTATATAGCTTTAGAAATAATTTATATAAGCATTTAGCTTTAGAATAAATACATTTATAGGCAGATTATTCTATTTCTATCCTCCATTCTGTCAATTTAAGGATGTCACAACTTGTAGAATTATAAACAATAAATCATATTAATAGTAATTTTTAACATCTTTACACGGGTCATTAAAAGTTGGTATTTCTTAAACTAAAGATGAGCGGACCCAATAAGCGTATTCTATACATTACCTTAACTAAAATAAACATTAGTAAAAGGAGAAACCCTAATTCTACTGTATGGGAATGACTACAAATCGAACGAAAAGGCTGAAAGTTAATGTCTGTACATCTGCGCTGGCGTACCATTAAAGATCATTAAACGTGAAAGATGAAGATAATTAACGTAATTTTAACTTACTTAGCTTTATGTTATATTAATTTCTGTCAGCTATATTGAAGATAATGTATTCACACATCAAGTTTAATACTCACTTCCAGATAAACTCTGCTCTTTGGAAAGCTGTACACTATTGCGTATATAACAGCATTATACGCTAACAGTAATTACTATTTTAAGACGTACATAATATTTCTAAGCTATTCACTTTATGAGCAAAAAAAAAACAGTATTAAAACACTTGAAGAATAATATGCATGATAATACGTTCATTGCGTTAACCAATGGAATTAAAATCTTTATTCTCCCGGGAGGTCCACGTTTGATTAATATACGGTACTAAAAGAAACTGGAAATTGTGGTCATACCATTTCGTAAGATATACATCTTATTTAAGTCGAACACATACTAATAAACAAAGGCAACGTACCTTTGAAATAATAGATGGTTAGACTTTTATAATTCGATGCATTCTGCCTTTATCCTTCTTCTGTTTAGATGTTATATTAACTGCAAACGTCCCCTATGTGGTGCTTTTATAGTCAAAAGTTCATAAGATAATTTGCATTAAAACATATAATTTAAGAAAGAAACAAGGCCGTTGGTGTACATACCGCGTTAGAATGTTCCGTATACAATAACCACTAAAATAAATGTGGACTATTGCAACATTTGCCAGCCAAAAAACTGCATAAGCATAAGAGCGGGAAGACACGCGAAGCACAATGGGAATCAATCGGTAATAATATAATCGGTACCATGAGAGGATCACATCCAGTCATACATTATACCCACACTTAACTTTTTTAACTGATTATCCTTACTTCTCCCGACATTTCCTCCTTTGTCATTTTTTATTTATTTTGTTTGTATCTCACAGTTATACTATGAAATGAACTAAATTAATAGTTGTGAAATAACTAATTCGACGTGTTAATCAGCTATTTTTTTTAAGTGTGGTGACGGCTCAACGGGAAGAATAAGCATTTTGAGGCTTGCCATAACCTCAGGAAGTGTGTAAGTTCTGTATGTAAAGTGTTCCATGACCTTGTTACTAGTAATGTATGTTAATAATACCTCAACTGCGAATGGTGACTCGGGAGTGTATTGGAGCAGCTAAGAAAATTTTTTAATCGTAGCGAAAATTAATAGTAGTCACAATAATAACAACTACTTGTTACGTTGCAATCATATAAAAAAAAAATTACCAGGCAAACAACTTGTAACGGCTGAAATTTTAACAAATGTCAATTTATAAATGTTTAATTCGGAATTTAATATTGGTTGTACCATCTGTCTTCGATTGGCTTCAGTATTTATCAACATTTTCCAATGAATTTAAAATTGTTGTTTATCATCTATTTTCATCGTTAGGGTCATTGTATATTGTTATTTCTTTTTTACAATAATTCTGGCTCGTTATCAGCTTTGGTGTTCATTCGGCAGTTTCCGGCATTTCTGTCGTGAGTAGTAAGTACGTGTTAGAATGTTGAACGTACGTAGTCGGCTTGTTGAAGCTTCATAAAAATTTTGGGAATTCATGAAATCTTTGATTACATTTGGTTATTCCTATTGCTAGATTTGTAGCTATTTATATCTAAAGTTGTAATTGTGCACGTTAGAACTTTTCTGGACCTTACCACTAAGAGTTCGTACAGTAGCCTCCACGCTTCATTGGCCTTTATCTTCTTCTTCTTTTCTTTTATTAGTTTCTAATTTTCATTTGTTCTTCCTTTTAGCCTACTTATTCTGGGTTAATTTATACTGGGATCAATTAAATTTTGCGTTCAACAACTTATATTTTGTATCGGATCAGTTTCTATTTGGTGCTGGATAAATGCGTACAAGAACCGCTAGGTTCCCAACCGATACTAAATGATACCGGCAAAACTACACCTGTTATTCTCAATATTGTTGGGAACCTCAGCGCGTACCAAGTATTTCAAAATAAAGCACTTTCCGATCAACCGTATTATAATTTTTTTGTTAATAAATTCACCTTTTTTGTTTTATTTTATGATTTATATACAATATTCGGTATTTTGTTGATTATGTTTGTGTTTGATGGAGTATACTTACCCCTACCATCCTTGTTTGACATATGTTTCCCGGTTCTTAAACCCTTGGGCGTCTTGTTAAATAAAACAGTGATGTAGTAATGTAGTAGATGTAACAGTGATTATAAGTTAGAATTTATTCTCAAATGTTAGAAAGTTACTATACTTTTTGCCCCACCCCAACCTCTGGTGGGCTACTGGGCTACCCAAAAATACTTTCTTATGATGAATGGTAAGTGTAAAGGTTATCGATCTAAGAGCGCCAAAAATCTGACCTATTATGCAACCATTTGGGCTTCACTTATTGGAACGTTGCAAACTAAACTATAAGAAAAAAATCTATGTTGTACAATATAGGACATAGAACGCAAATAAATGTATAGAATTATTAAGTAAAAAATAGTAACAATTGGCCCTAATCTCACAAACTCTTTATTGAGATTAGAACCAATTGTTATTCTTTTTTTACTAAATTATGAATTATTCACAGTCAGAGTCACTGTGGAAATATGCTACATATCAAATGCTGTTGCCTATATGTATGATGGAACAAAAAAATACTTGGACGGCTGGCAAGCGATGAAGCAGTATAGGCAGTGCACACAAGGCTCACTTTCGTATAGGTTTACTACGTATCGTACAAATTTGCCTTTGTGGTAGCACACGTAGAGCATATAAAAGAAATAGGCGTATCTTAGACTTCGCAGACTCTAAATAGAAAGTACTAGATGAAAAGATTGACGCGGCACAAAAAAAAATCAGTCTTGGCGGTTGTTTACTGACATCTATTTTTTCCAATAATTTAAAAAGGAACATTAGGCTGATATCCTCTCGGTGTACTCCAGGAAATTCGGCAAATAACATCTCTTCAGGGATTATCTGCATAAGTAGGTATTGTGCTTCTTATATTGATTTGTATATAAAGCACAAAACCTATGATTGAGGGTGTTTTGTATTGTGCGCTGGAGTTTTTACACTTTTGAGATTATACGTAGCTAGGATAACATCTGATTACATTTGTTTGTATTTTTATTTGTAGAGAGGACTGTTAAGACAACCTAATCTAACCCTTATATGTAAGTGTCCCCACTACTAACCATTATAATAGTAGGGATGAAATACGGGCAGTTCATTCGTCACCGAAATTACCTGAAGAGCCTTTGGAAATTCCAGACTAATAAAATAATTTAGTTTTATTCATATCCTCAAACAGTTCAACTAATTTCGGTTTACAATTTATCCTCTAACCTAATAGTTTTATGACGATCTGCCATAAAGGCCGGAAAATTAGAGATTAAGTTTAGACTTAAGCGGGTATTAGCAACCAAACGCAAATAATGTATTTACCTAATCTAATACAATAATACACAGTACAAAATAACCCGAACATACCGCCCCCTTGAAATGGTATGGAGTGCCTTTCAATATCATAAAAACTAATAATCATACAAAAGATAACTAAATAAATAAAATGTAAAGAAGCTTAATTACTAAATGCCATGCACATTATATTACATGCTCTGAATTGGCAGCACACATATTTTCAATACAGGGCGTTTTATCGTATTAAACCTAGTTTTTACAGTAACCACTCGCACTATGCCATCGTTCCCGGGGTGGAGCTGCAGGATTCGGCCCAACTTCCAGTGGCAAGGCGGCAGATTATCGTCGCGGATTATGACCATGGATCCTATAGCCAATAATACCTGGTTGTTGCGCTTCCAGCGGCACCTGGTCTGGAGTTCTCCCACGTATTCTCTGCTCCATCTCCTCCAATAATGCTGTACAAGCGTTTGCATTCTTTGGTAGTGAGATAGCCGTCCTTCGTTTAAGGACAAAAGGTTTGGCTCCGGTAACGCTGTCAACGGACGCCCAATTAGGAAGTGCCCCGGAGTTAAAGGGTTGAGGTCGTTTGGATCCTCGGACATGGGTGAAACAGGACGGGAGTTCAATACTGCCTCTATCTGCGTTAACACGGTACAAAAGTCCTCAAAAATCAAAGGTTTCTCGCGTAATATACGTTTTAAATGACATTTAGTGGATTTAATTCCCGCTTCCCAGAGTCCTCCAAAATGAGGAGCTCGAGGAGGTGAAAAATGCCAAGTAATTCCTTCTTCAGTGATAAATCCATGAACGGTATCAGACCTTGCCAATTGCAACAATTCACGCAATTCCCTTTCAGCGCCCACAAAATTTGTACCATTATCTGAATACATGTTAGAGGGTTTTCTGCGTCGCGAAATGAACCGTCGCAATGAGGCTAGAAAGGCCTCAGTGCTAAGAGAACTAACTAATTCGAGGTGCACCGCTTTTGTACTCATACAAATGAATAAGCAAATGTATGCCTTGTTTGTTTGATATCCTCGCGCCTTCTTGTTTTTCAGAATAAACGGTCCAGCGTAATCAACTCCGCAATTCTGAAACACACTCATAAGCGTTGTTCGCACATTTGGCAAATCCCCCATTAAGTATTGACTCTGCGGTGGCTCTGCTTTAAAACAAATTATACAATTACGAATTAATCCTTTAATTGAGCTACGCGCAGATATTGGCCAAAACCGCTCCCTTAGGGACGACAGTACAGTTTGTGCACCGCAGTGCAGAAGTCGCTTGTGCTCGTATATTATAATCATATTCGTAAGCAAGTGCTTCTTAGGTAATATAATGGGATACTTTTTATCAAATGGGAACTGAGAGTTACTTATGCGCCCCCCAACCCTTAGTAGGCTATTGCTGTCAAGAAAGGGTTGGAGTGCTAGCAAGGTGGTGTTGCATTCCTGTGGAGGGTTGGATTTTAGCTTTTTAATGTCTGCGGCGAAAGCCTGTGTTTGGGTAACCCTTATGAGAGATGTCAAAGATTGCCCTAGCTCTGTTGTCGTTAATGGACCGCGTTGACAGTTAATCCGTTTTCTGCGGCAATTGCTGGCAAATCGTAATATCCACGCAGTGACTCGTTGCAGCTTAGAAAAAGAAGAGAACCTTGTAAACAAATCGCATTCTGGATTAATGGAAGCTAACATGGTGCTGCGCAATTCGGGAAGCTGAATTGGTGGAGCACTACTCGCGCTACTATCAATAGGCCACTCATTCTTTTCCTTAGACAACCAGCTGGGACCGTGCCACCAAAGGGTCGAATTTGATAAGTGGGGAAGGGTAGTACCGCGGGATAGCAAGTCGGCGGGATTATCCTGTGATCTTACGTGCAACCATTGTTGTATATCGGTATGCGATTGTATTTTAGCAACTCGATTGGCCACAAACGTCTGCCAGCGCGAGGGATCGGATTTGATCCAGCTGAGGATGATTGTTGAATCGGACCAAAAGTATTGGGCATCGAAACGAATGTTAATAGACTCCTTCACTTTAACAACGAAGTCGGCAAGCAAAACTGCAGCACAAAGTTCCAATCTTGGCAACGTGATCTGCCGTATTGGAGCGACGCGTGATTTGGAACATAATAAATTGACTGTGATGTTTCCCTTGCTCTCTACGCAACGAATATATATACAGGCACCGTAAGCGCGCTCAGAGGCATCCGCGAAACCGTGACATTCAACAATGTCTGGATTTACCACAAATGCGAATCGTGGGACGTTTACTATTACGGACGACGCAATTTCCTCCAAGAAATTGGTCCACTTGTGATGCAAATCTTGTGGTATAGATTCATCCCAGTGAACCCGGCATTGCCACAATTTTTGCATAATTAATTTTGCCACAACGACTACAGGGCCCAGAAATCCAATAGGATCGAAGATTTTGGCAGTGATAGACAGTATAGACCTTTTTGTGACGCGTCTTGCTGTGTTTACATTAGATATTTCGTATTTAAACGCGTCGAGACTTGAATTCCATGTAATCCCTAACGTTCTCGACTCCCCATCACTTATTAAAGGAAGCTCGCCTTCCTCACTTGCGTGCTCTGATTCAATGCCGCAATTGCTTAACCATTTTCGTAAGTGAAAACCGGCCGAGTGCAATATACCCATGATTTCAGATTTTACCTGAATTAACTCCTTGATTGAGTTAGCACCGGTCAGCAGATCGTCCATGTAAAAATCGCTTCTTATAATTCTGCACGCTTCAGGATATCGCGAATCGTTCTCTATCGCTAGTTGCTGAAGGCATCGCGTAGCGAGAAAGGAGGCGGACGCTGTTCCATAGGTAATAGTTTGCATTTCGTAGCATTTCAGGTCCTCCGACGGGCGCGGCCTCCAAAATATACGGTGATACTTACGATCAGCTTCAGAAATAAGTATCTGACGGTACATCTTCTCAATGTCCGCAGTCATGACAAACGCGTGTTGTCTGAAGCGGAATAATATTTTGAAAATGTCATCCTGAATAACGGGACCAATTTTCTGAATATCGTTAAGCGATATTCCGGATGTAGATTTAGCTGATGCATCAAATACAACCCGAGTTTTTGTCGTGGTACTGGTCTCTTTGATTACCGCGTGATGCGGAAGATAATAACCCTGACATGTTGAAACACGTTCTGTGTCATTTATAAGCCTCATGTGCCCTAACCGCTCATATTCGCTTAGGAATTCTACGTAATCGCGTTTTATACTAGGCTTTTGTTCCAAACTTCTTTCAGATGCGTAAAACCGCCTCAAAGCCATGTCGCGGGATTCGCCCAGCTCGTTTATATTGGATGCAAAAGGAATGCTAACCGTGAACCGACCCGAGCTATCGCGCGTCGTGGTGTGAACGAAATGTGATTCGCATTCTTGTTCTTGAATGGACCACTCACGCTGCATACCACATTCCTCTATTGCCCAAAATTTTTCCAATTGATCTTGTAAATTAACCGCAAGGTGACAAGATACGTTATTGGTTGCCCGCGTATCTTTGTGCACCAAGGTTCCCGATAAAACCCAACCTAATCTCGTCTTATGCAACACAGGATGATTTTGCCCTAATTTAATTTGACCTACGCATAATAAATGCCAAAAAATAGATGCTCCCAATAACATATCTATTTTTCCTTCTTTGTTGAATGTCGGATCCGCTAGAGTTATATTACTAGGAACATGCAATAACAACTCGCTAAACGATACGGCAGGCAATGTTTCGGTTATTTTATCAATAATTAAACAATCTACCGCAGTCTCGAATGCAGAAGCTCTCGCGCGCATGCGAATATGGGTTTTTTGTTTTGACAAGATACTGGATTGGCTAATACCCAGCACTGTGGCATTTGCCGGCACACTAGACAACTTGAGTTTTTTGAAAAGTTCTGTAGTGACGAAGTTGGATTGAGACCCGCTATCCAGTAGTGCTCTACATCCGTGCCAACCACCTAGTGAATCCGCTACGCGTATGTACGCAGTTGATAATAGAACTTGACTAACATCGTTTTTTGCGTTCACATGTGCAGCTATTGTTTTTGATGAGGATGGTATGGGAGCGTCAGGAGTAATTTTGTTTGAGACATTTTCTTCGATGTGAAGCAATGGAATGGTGTCTCCTATGGCAATGCTTGCATGAGAATTTTGACTTACAGGACGACATGTTATGCCCCCTTCCTAAACAATTCAAGCAGAGATGATTTCTTTTTACCTCCTCAATTCGCTTGTTACATGACAGCTTCAAAAAAGCGTCGCATTGTGCGATATAATGGGTACCACTACAAAATTGACAACTCGATTTGTTGGTCGACAACAAGGCAGTTGTTTTAACCTTGTTCACTTGTTGATTATCGCTGCCTAAATTCGATTTCCCCAAGTACCTGCATCTTTTGTTTAAGAATGCTATTAATTGCTCAAATGTGGGTAGATCATCTGTGTTATCGGATGTGACCTCATCCCATTCGCGTTTTGCAAAAGTATCTAGCTTCGTTGAAACTAAATAAATAATTAATGCATCCCAGGATTTCACCGGTAATTCCAAACCCTCTAGAGATCGTACGTGCCAAAGTAGATTATCTAATAAACCTTGTAATGATTTATACGAATCGCGCTTAGTATTGCTTAAATTAAAAAGCGCGTGTATGTGGCTATCAACGATGCGTTGTTTATTTTCAAATCGTTCATTTAATAGTTTCCACGCTTTCGAATAACTGTCGTCACAGATCGGAACCGAATTTAAAATAATTGCCGCCTCACCTTTGAGAGATGTATTCAGAAAATGTAATTTTTCAACATCGCTTAGTGAAGAATCTGAGTGAACCATGCTTTTGAATAAATCGCGAAAGTGACACCATTTGTCAAATGAACCGTCAAAAGTAGGCAAGTTGATTAGTGGCTTGGATATTTTATTAGAGTTCCGCGATTGCGACGAAGAAGTAAATCCAGTATCTGTTTGGTTTACAGAGTCTTGAATTACGGTTTGAGCTATTGAATGTGCCCTAAAGAATCTTTCCTCAAATGCCTCATTTTCGGCTTCATGCGCTTCAAAATCGTCTATTAGAGTACTGATTTCGTATTGTATGTTACGAAAATCGGAGAAAATGCTATCGAGTTTAGCTACTTTGCTTTGAAGTAAGGCGCGATCGTCCTTACTTACTGTAGATGAGTCCTCACTCAAATTATTGAGATAAGTTAAAAAACGCGTTAATTGTGCCTTAATTGTACCACGTTTCTTGATGAGTTTTTCGAGTTCCGAAGACATTTTGACGCACAGAAGAGACAATATTGAACTAAGGAACAAAAGAAAAGGATGATAATGGAGACTTACGTTTCTGGACGGTACTAACTATGAAGTCCGATGTCCGATTTCGAATGATGCTGCGATTGGCTCACTCGGCGTTGACTGGATTGAATCCGAATGATGCTGCGATTGGCTCATTCGGCGTTGACTGGATTGAATTCGAATGATGCTGCGATTGGCTCATTCGGCGTTGACTGGATTGAATTCGAATGATGACTCTCTTGTGTATAACAACTATCCGGCTCGAAGGACCATGTTTTGTATTGTGCGCTGGAGTTTTTACACTTTTGAGATTATACGTAGCTAGGATAACATCTGATTACATTTGTTTGTGTTTTTATTTGTAGAGAGGACTGTTAAGACAACCTAATCTAACCCTTATATGTAAGTGTCCCCACTACTAACCATTATAATAGTAGGGATGAAATACGGGCATGTTCATTCGTCACCGAAATTACCTGAAGAGCCTTTGGAAATTCCAGACTAATAAAATAATTTAGTTTTATTCATATCCTCAAACAGTTCAACTAATTTCGGTTTACAATTTATCCTCTAACCTAATAGTTTTATGACGATCTGCCATAAAGGCCGGAAAATTAGAGATTAAGCTTAGACTTAAGCGGGTATTAGCAACCAAACGCAAATAATGTATTTACCTAATCTAATACAATAATACACAGTACAAAATAACCCGAACAGAGGGTATAATCAATTTATTTTTGCATTACAAGGGTGGATAGATCCAGAAACTAGAAAGAAGGTATTAGCTTCTTTTAGGAATCTCTTGGTTTATTGCCAAGGCAAGAATATAATCGATGTGTAATTGATGTGATCACCATTTACAAATCCCGTTATCATTTAATATCCGAAAATAATAAATTACAGTTTATACGTAAGGGTGATTCTGATAAGAAAACTGTTCAAGTTTACGATTTTGAAAGTAATTTTATTCTCACTTTATAGCACTAGATCGAATAAAAAAATTAAAAAATCAAAATTTGTCATTCTATTACAGTTATGTTGGAATAGTAGGATTAACACGATTCAACTTCATCATGCTTTTATGTAGAAAAGGAAAATTTCTAATTTCCAAAGTTTTAGGGAAAAAATCAATATTTTTTGAACTTATTATTACATATGAAAATTAAGGTAATATTAATTCTATTCGTGTAAATGTATATATTTAGGGGCAGCGGCTATCAGAACATGCTGAATTTCATATAGGAAGCGTTACCACAGACACTGAAAATTTTGTCATTCTAAAAATACAAAAAGTTTTTATACTTTTTGTTTAAGGAATTTCTTAAACTTTATAAAAATAAAGATTTATTTCTAATTTCTGATTAGTTGTATTCAGTTATTCCAGATGCATTTGAAATATCTTCTTAGCGTTACCATTATATCCGATGTTAATATTTTATTTCTTTGACGTAGTTTTAAAATTAGAATGTAGAAGTAATAAATCACAACTACGTACAATCGTATCTATAAACACTAACAATAAGACAAGGTATCTTTTGTGGCAACGTTATATGTTTTGTTTTGCTACACATTAACATAATTGTTTTAATTATAGTATTCGGAAATACGTTTACACGCGCTATGATTTTATTTTGTCGATGATTGGGTCGAATAAAAAATTCCTTAAAACAATCTAGACAACAGATTTTATTATACTGTTGAAATATCTTTGATAGGTCATCCAAAGGTTAATATAAAAAGGAGTTTTTGCTAAAGCAAGAGAAGCAAAAAGTGTTAAGTGTTAAAAAGGTTAAACTAAACCTATGAATTAATTTTTGTGAAAATTATTTTGTGTTCGTTCTAACAAAGTTAAACTTACAAAGAAGGCATATAGAGTATGTGCGGATGTGCACGGATTTTTTTTTTATTTGCGGAAATTAGAGGGATGAAACATCCCTCCGAAAATTGATCAATTTTCATTTTTTCTTTTCGATATAATTTTTGAACGGTGATATTTAAATGTAAGAGTTACTTGATATCAGAATTTCCTTTCCTTCACAACACGGTACTGCGGAATATACAGAGTGCTACACTTAAACGCAACATTTGTGTAATGGTCGTATTTGTAATTTGATTTTAAATAAAAGTTGTTTGTTGTTTAAATCTACTTAAAATCGTGTATATATTTCCAGATGTATGGAGTATTTGAGGAGTAAGTGACACTAAACACAAACCTCGACTATATCTACTCGAAAATACTTAATGGTATTAATTGCAAGAAATAACTGCGGTTAGTGGCCGTATATGTAATAATATGGGAAGGAGCTTTTTGAGTGCACTCTGTGTATAGTTTAGCATTATTTACTTCTGAAACACTCTATATAGCTGGAAATATAATACAATTTTACATAGATTAAAACAGTAAACAACTCGCACTTAAAACTTTTTTCCATTCTATTACAAATGTGCCCACCACACAAGTGTTGCGCTTAAATGCAACACTCTGTATATTCCACAGTATCGCGTATGAACTAATTAAGTCTTACCGTTCGAGAATTATATCGAAGAAAAAAAATCGAATTCTCGGAGGGATGTTTCACGCCTTCACAGTGAATTTGCCTGGATAAAAGAAATTTCCCCCTACATATTCTACGTCCCTATCAAGTTTCATGCAATTCTGAATTTGACACCCATTAAAATCATATTAAAACGTTCAGAATTCAGAAATTCTTTTATTTTGCTCTAATAAATAAAAATTTAGATTGAATTAGTATTCCGGAGCTTATTTTGATTGAATACTTTCAGAGAAATTCCAATGCAAACTGTAAGTTTGAGAAACCGCATTGTATACGCGTAAGCGTTACATTAATTTTGATATTACATTTTACAAAGGAAGCTATTACTTCAACGTATACCAACGTATTTTATTCTACTAACTCCAAGCATACTATTATTAACAATTTGGGTATAAAAGTATTTCTTAAAGACAAATTTGATCTAAAGTATGCTGTGACTTGTAGGCAACGTTACCATATATCTTCCCATAGATAAGTTTATTTTTTCTGGAAATCCAATTAGTGCGAGGAATCCATTCAACAAATAACGCGCTTACAGTTTCATAATCTACATTTACATATTTCTAAAACTGGTTATTCATTAGTAGGTACTTTATGGTTGTAGGTTCCAACGTGCACCAAATTATTCCATATTCTGGAATACGAAGCAATATTTTCCTACATAATTAATCGATATAAAATATAAACGTGAGTATAATTTCCATTTCGTAATAATTACTAACACGTCTTCAAGAATCCCCATTAATGTACATCAGAAGATCAGTAAAATCCATCTAATAATACATTACTACAAAATAAAACGTGAACTTAGCCGTAAAATTCATAAATTAATCGAACAGATTTTCATAAATGATTAAAGGTTAAAATGGCATCTACAGTGTTAGAAGCACCGCCAAGGGCGGCAGAGAAATACCCATGGCTCGATGCAAACATGTCTTCTTTGCTGGTGATTGCTTAATAAGTGTATGTACGTATGTGTAAATGAGGCATAGGAGCACGCCTGTGGCACTGGGTGAGGTGCACACGTGTGCATTCGAAATGCACATTATTACATATAGACTCGCATGCACGTATTGCTAATACTAATGCGATACGGCAATGCTGTAGATCTATAGTGAGTGACGAATGCTTTATGGCGAGTTGTATATTTTGTGTTAGTACATTTTAGATTAATCAAATGCGATTAGACGCACGCTCAATAGAATAACTAACAGCGCATAAATAAAAACATTTATATTGTTTAGCGTCTATCCAATAACGTTTTATAATTATCTGATTTAATGTTACATTTTTCTTTTGTTATTTGTCACCTTCATTTTCCGATTATAATATTACAATTTATACAAGAGATATCTACATCCATTCTCTTCTTATACGTATACATATGCATTGGCTTTCTTATTAAGAAAAAAACTGAAATGGAATTTTACTTATTTCGTGAACACCATTTAAAATTCCTTTGGAAGAAATTAATGCATGCGACGCATGGTTTTTTCTCAGCAAAGGAATTCTTAAGTATTTATATTAACACTCTTAATTCGAGTAACTAGTGCACTACACAAATATCTTCCAAAACTAGTCAGATTATGTCCGGGAATGTTAAATTTTCATTACTATTTCTTTATTATATACGTGGTAAGTTCTTGAATTATGTAAACCTCTATGGAGTACAAACTAATAGAGGATATTATCGCCTGAAGTACTTGTACACATACTGTTTATCGAAGTTATAAGCATTAGTAGACCAATAGCGGATCCCTGGGAAACACATATTTGAAAAAATAAGGCTCTGGATCTCTGGCCCTGTACCTCCACCAATTGTGATCTGGCGCCCACATATAATATAGAGATTAATGCTCTCTTTCATGCAGCACGAGTTTTCAGGGTGCAGCTTTTATTACTCAGACAGCAATTTAATATTTCCGGGATGTAATATAATGTTGATTGTGCATTTTTAGAAAATATATTCGAATATACTGGGTATTTTATAATAAAGATGGCACAGTAAAATTCACTTGTTTAAATGAAACATTCTGCACATTTTTACATTATCAATGATTCCTAACTGGACTCCATTGAACCCCAAATTATGAAGACAACCTTTTTCAGTTTTCGCATCATAACTGTTTCGGTTAAAAAAGATTGAAGAATCACGTATTCCAAAGAAAGCATTCCTAAGTCCAAACGCTTTTAATTTTAGCAGTAACATTTGTTCTGTGGATTGGTTGTGATGGGTGACGATGTTAGTAAGTTGCTTTTATTACCGGATGTGTAGGGTGGTTGTCAGGAAAATATTTACCAATTTCAAAATGTTTTTTCTCGATTTACATCCTGCATCAATCCATCTTAGGTTTCCCTATACCTACGTTTTGCGGCTTCTGCAATAACCTATAATATTCAAAATTGTCAAAGTTGTTTATACAGGTCAAGCATCTAACAGATTGTCGAGTTAGCGGTTAATAAGAAACAAGTGGCAAGTTGTCAAACTATTCTTTTTACATAAAAGTGAATTGCTCTAAAGATGATATGGTAGTTATGATTAGAGTGGGCAAATTCGGGTGCGCACCATCGGCATAGCTAATGAATGGACCCTTGGATGCGAAGGGAGTCAGTATCCAGAGCTATATTATCGCGAACGGTGCCGTCCCGGTGCTAGATACAAAAAAGTTTTTAAGACGGTTTTTGTAGATTATGAACCAATCTCGATAAATTATCTATATGTTACTGGATGAACACGGGAAATTGCCATCTCTAGTCATATGTATAAAAAAATAAATTCGATGATGATTTTCATACTGAACGAAGCAGAAAACAAAGCTTTTTAGCTGGTAGAATTTATAATTAAAGGTACCCATACAGGAGGTATCCAGAAAAAAGAGTGTTTGAACTAATGACGAGATTTATTAAAACGGGAAATGCGAAAGAACAAAAGGAGGAAGAAAGAAGAAAATGAGTTACACGTCCTATTGGTAGTTACTGAGATTTCAAATACCAGCCAAAGAAATATAAAGAAGAACACAAACGTAAATGGAATATCTGTTTCACAAATATTAAAGAAAAATTATTTACAAGCTTACCATATTCAGTTACATCAGGAGTATACAGGATTTCGAAAAGCATTTCCACTTTTGTAACTGCACCAATAATAAATTACAAGAGAATCCTTATTTAATTTTAAAGTGTAAGTGGATCAGCAACATCGGTGGAGTGTTAACATTTGGTGAGGCATGATCGGCGAGTGTCTTATTTTTTTGAAAAATATTTAAGTGGGTCTATGTACTTGGAGTTCTTATAAAATAAACTACCATGACTATTGTCAAATCACCACGAAAAGAAACGTGGCTGCAGCAAAATGATCGCCTAGATCTCAGGTCCTAACACATTTTGATTTTTCGGTACGGGTGGGGATATATTAAAGAAATTGTATATAAAAGCTGCAACAACAGTGAAGCACACAAATTGTTAACGCCTTTCGAAGCATAGCATTTAAGAGTCCAAAGAGAATTCATAAAGAGGTTCAATCTTTGTTTGCAACCACAAGGAAGGCACCGTTAACATTTATTATCTTATCTTTTTCTTTCTTTTATAATCATCTATATATTTGATTACCACTTTAAATTAAATTAAGCACCACATAGTATTTTGTTTTGCATTACTTTTAGTAATATATGCTAATATTTCTATTTTTGCGTTTCAATAAATTTTGTTGTTAGTAGGTACTTTTTTCCGACGAGGAAGAAACCTTCGTCCGCTTTCTCGTTAAAATCCATTTTAGAATGGAAAAAGCGCTGAAAATAGCTATGGGGCAATTTAAAATGGATTGATGGGGAATGTTATTTCAGTACATATTCTTTCTACAACCTACATAAACACACAGAAATTCAAACTTTTCAAACATCCTGTACATTCAGCACTTTCAATAATTTTATTTCATAAGTGAAATCTTCTTTAAGCTGTCGAATTCATCCTGCGATCAATCCCGCTGCAAGATACACTAGGTTGATTACATTTTAGGATCAATACAATCCCATCAGACTAATAGAACTGTAGAATTATTATTTAAAATCTTAATACTATCTCCTTTAAGAACATTATTAGGTTACAATAACTTGACTTAAGATAGCATCTTCTTATTGCATGATTTTGCAAATATATGCGCTTCTATTATAATGCATATGTATATAATAAGTTCTGTATACCAGCGGGCCCAAGTTTCTCCATACCAGTTTTAGACCATACCATGTATACGAGGTCATCTCAAAAGGAAAATTACAATAATAAGTGGATACATTGCCTTATATAGGATGTATTAATATGTACTGATTTCATCGGGTTTAAATTCGTGAAAGAACAGTGTGGAGTGAACCATTTGCGTGACGTAATCATATGATTAATGTTATTAATTTTATTTGTTAGCGGTAGTACTATTTGGTTACCACGATCACAGTAAATAAAACATGCTGACATGGCTACTTTTAATATTTGATACTTACTGAACTCTAGCTACTTACGAAATGAGTTACATAAAAATAGGTGTTAGCATTTAGTTGTTTTTATATCAACAAATTCATTTGTTTCATTTATCGTATGTTGTAAAATCATAATTCCATTGTTTTATTTCGTAAAATTAATATTTCACTCAGCTTGCTTGTAAATTAACCATTTCATCTATGTTGTTTCTTCTAACCCCATTTATATTCTATTTATATCCATTTGAAACATTGTTTGTGTACGTATTTATCATAGAAGCATATTTAAATTCATTTAATATACACAACTGCAACAAAATCACCCACATGAAAAGTAAAATTACATTAAATCTAATAATGGTAACTTCGCCAACCACTTATATTACACGAGGTTAAGCATTAAACAAAGATTCGGCGCCAAGAAAGAAACCGAACGAGCGTTACTAGCTGCCACGATTGCCAGCAGTGTCCAGACCCGCACTATCTATGGATTATAGCTTTTCCACTTATAGGAAGAGACAGTAGCATAATGTATAGATTCTAACACGAGAACGTCTGTGTAGCTGCTGTCTTCATAGAACCAGACGTTCGAGCTTCTATAGGGTTTAGTGGCCCTAATAATGCTTAAGACATGCATACAAAACCTGCGAAATATAATACAAATAAAACAAAAGTACATAGAAATGCGCCCAAAAATATGTACATAAACAAACGAGGAACTCGCTTTATGAAATGTATATAATACTAAAGTATATACATATTTTTTAATATAAACAAGAAAGAAACTTCACATTCATTTATGTTTTATTTTGTTATAAGACGAACTGTTTTAATAATTTTGTTTATACATACGTACCGTGCTTCATTTCAGCAATACATAAACAATAGGGACAATACATGAAATGTGGATAAGGCATTTATTGATTAACAATAACAAAAGCTTTTAATAAACGTTTGTGCAAATGTATCCAGATGAAAGGAAAGATTTCGGGTATTCACGGTAGTTAAATAAATAATTAAATAACTTCTAAGCATTACAATAAAGATTATCGAGTTTATACATAGCGTATTCAAGTATTTTACATGTTCCTTTTCTTGACTTTTTGTTTTGATTTTAAGCTCATAACTTATTATTAGCGTGTATGAACTATCCTTTGGTTTTCTTCTATAAAAAAGATTCATTGACATTATAGATATTTTTTTTAATTTCTCCTCAGTAGAGTTATTGTTTCCAGTAGCATCAGAACGTGATTTTAATTTGATAAATGTTTTTGGTTGCGTACATTGTTCTCAGGAAAGCGCAGGTTATACATTCTGCAGGCTAAGATACAACATATCTTTCACTATTTCCTAATGTATAAATTTTTCCTATTACCTAACTTTTCTTTACTTCGACTTAATTCAACTCTTTCGAGTTAATAGCCTAAGATCGTCAGTATCACTATGTTCTGTTTGCTGCTATCATAGTAATCAAACGGTAATAATACTCGAAGTCACTTGGATTCAATACCTAAATGTAAATATCTCTTCTACCTTAAATGTTAGACATTTGCACCATTATACAAGAATGTTAGAGATATACATTTCTTACGTGCTAAATACAGAAAAAATATTTAGTACCTTTAAACAAAATCACTTTTCAGGTGTCTAAATTTTGTAAAGTTTGACATACTAGCGATACTGAACATCCTGCATATTTCCATGTCTAGACAGGGACAATATATAATATAATCTCATGAAAATATTACCTGAATATAATTGCATCTGATACCTTTTTTTAGGAAAATAGATACCTGCACCTATTTAAGCGATTGCGAACAAAAGTATCTCCCTGTTTGCATGGAAATATTTTTAAAAGATAGAAATGTTAGCTTTCTACTATTTACACGATAGACACAATCTTACAATTTGAGAAGGTTGGGATACCTGTGCATGAAAAAAAATGGAAAACAGTGGAGACAGTCTATAGCCTATATACCACAACATGACCACCTAACCCCAGTAATGTAAAAAAAATGCAGTTTTTTTAAAGGAATACAATAGTGTAAAACAAGACATCTATTATAACGCTGTTTCGGTGCGAAGATTCATCAAAACATTTTCCAAATTTCCAAGATCGGAGTGTGACAACAAGCATTCATATTAGCACCGTTATTAATTATTAGCATTATTGACCTTCGTACAAGAGTTGTGTAAATAACCTTCCTCCTTTCTGACGGACCCTCGTACATACATACCTTGTGTGTGATTATATTTCTACCTGTGTCATGTCAATTATGGGACGTATAATAGGCTTTTTTAATACTGCTTGTCACCGAAGCGCGCCCGGGGATTACGGTTGCCTACCAGTGCCAGTCTGGTCGTTCGTTTCATTGATACCCTTGGGCCAAACACACCCTCGTAAGTGCATTAGCGAATTAAAGCGGATAATAACTTTCGCCATACCAGGCACGCATGATATTCGATAAGGCGTCTGTTTATTTTTCCTATTTATCTGCTCGCACGCTTTTTTAATATTCGTCTTTAACAGGGAAAAACGATAATGTTACGTATTTACTTTTGCAGGGTGAGGTCGTGTAGGATTTTTGTGCATGAAATCGTGTACTAACAAAATTTATATTTGTTTACTTAATTAATGTGTGATAATGTACACGCTTCAGCTATCAGACGTTACACTTCCATTTTGCATTAATGGAAAGTTTTATTTTATCCACATATTAAAAACGTTTACAAAAATCATAGTTAGGTATGTTGCAAGACCTTTGGTTAATAGTACTCCGGTTTGCGTATTATTAAGATTAGAAGATTTTCCATCTACAATGTTACATACCAGAAACTTACAATGCTTTTAATCAATTAAATCAGTTGCAGTCAGATTTAAGTTCAGTAAATTTCATACATGAACGTGGTTTACTTTTGCATGAATTACACATTATTTTGTTCCGTAAATGGGTGTTATTACTATTATTATTATTGAACGGCTTGGCGGTCCAGTAGTAAGGGAATCTGCCCCTTGGCAGAGTTTAGGGGCTGAGTGTTCTAATCCCGCTAGGATCAAATTTTTTTAGTGGGTTTGGTATACACCCGAGTTACAATTAACGGCGAGAGTGTGATAGTAACAACGCCACGGAACACTTTACACGCACAATTTGCACACAAAGACCTCTGTGGTTATGACAATTTTTAAACAGATTATACACCTCGTTGGACCGTCACCGCACGCACAAAAATATTTTTAAATCATTGAGCACAATCAATTTATTTGATCTCTAATGTTATTATTATAAAAAGGAACCGTGTAAAAGATTCAATTGTGGCGGTCAGGTGCTGGGAGTGTAAGGGAGCATCGCTCTTTGAGAAGCTTGAGAAAATCCTTAACTTTGCAATGACTAATCTCTAAAAATAATTAGGAGCTACAGCTGTACTTTAATTACAATCTAATAATGCTATGAATGCAAAATGATGAATTAAAAATTAAATAAAGGAAAACTCTACTTTTTGCCGTCACAGGAAAGAGAGGCATGTGTCAACACCATTTGCACTATAATAATTGAATCTAGTCCCCCTTCGTGCAGGTTAACTTTTCTGGTAAACTATTCTAGACTACAGCCTGAATTCCAGGTGGACTTAGCGTCAGTGAGTCTTTTCCCTCCTTAAGCTACTATTTAGTGTTAGATCCAACAAGTTCGCATAAATCTTCCATGAATAACGTATCAAAGACTACATTTGGATTGGTTCGTGAGGTGTTTTTCGTCACCATTTGTATATTTTAGAAACACAGAAGTTGCTACGTTTACTCCCATGTATCTTCTTAAAGAAAGTGGGTGTTTAGCGGTGCCTTATAATGCACCTACTTAAGATAAAGCGCAAATATTAACAATCAACGCACAACCCTTATTACATATTTGGCATTTAAAGTCTAAGTAATATGTCATAGATCAAGTTCAGCAGAACTAAAAAGCTAGATATGTATTGCAACACTGCATTGGTGTGAGTATATTCAACCCTGACCATTATTGAGAAGTTACATATTCTAACGAAGGTATCTGGATAAATACAAACACACAGAGACTTAGCCAACACCAACTACAGAAATGCAATCCAAATTATTGGCATCCAACTTGATTAATTCTGAAATATAGGTTTTAATTTTGAATAAGCTGTAAATACCGGTAGAAGCGAGTAGAGATAACAAAATAGTGTAATGATTTCTTAGATTGTTAGTTATGATTTCCTCGCTGGACTAATGCTTCGACGAACTAACAAGTGCTTATGTGAAGTAAATAATGTTTTTGATAAGCCGTTATAAACATAATAGTTAGTACTGAGCAAATGATGCTGTGCTATCAATTTCTTCTTTGGATTGATTACAAGTAACTAAACATTTAATTACTCGGCGCTGCGACAAACAGTAACGTGCCGAGACTTGATCTGGATGATATCAACAATAGCAATAGGAATATAATAGCAAACAACTTTTTGTTATCTGTTGAATAATGCGATGAATTAACAAACAACGGCCTCCTCCAACCAAAGAGCCAACGGTGTGTTGGAACTTTATTATTCGACCGAGCGGACATAAAACCCTCCTATGTACTGAGAAAGAAGGGATCATTTGGATTGTTGTCTACAATGCGTTCCCAAAAAAAAATTAAACAAAACTAAGAAACAGGTGTAACAAACGACTAAAATAATGAGAGCAGACGTGGATACATTGGATCAATTCTGCCCAAATTATTCCATGCATTGACGCACCAGAACATGACCAATAGCAATTTTTTACACCATTCTAAATGCAGTTGGAGAAAATCTTAATATTATTTTATATTGCAATACAAGTTCTTGTAGAAGCCAAAAAATTTGCTGATAGAACTAGGAATGCCTTTAGTACGGCTGCATAAAGCACGTCGCGATACCAAGTGGAGATCCTTCCATATTATGTATATTCTCAGTACAAAGAGAATACTGATTTGTTGTTTTTTTTGGTTTTCTCTGGGAGCCATATGAACCTTACCATACCATATAAGAAAGCGTTTTAAACCTCATTATTTCTAACATAAATTTTGTACTACAACAGAACTCTAAACAGAAAATATTCTTCAGTTATAGAAAAAGCGTAGCTTATTATTAACGGAAACAAAAAAACGATTGCTTCAATTAGTAGCTTCTCTCATCGTCTCATATTGCATAAAACAAAACATATTTATTATGCAAATTGAGTCGAAGGATAACCTTTTTCTTTCTTCTTTTTAGCGATTCCGAATGTTATTATAACGGTCTTTGAACGTCACAATCTAGGTATTATCTGGCGGTAAATATAAATTAAACCGTAAAACTCGTTGTAAAAAAAAAACAAACATAAAAGAAATAAACTACAAAACAAAGTCAAACATAAACGTCAGGAAATCCTGTCCACGCTTGTTTACCGATTCATTTCTGTGTACTTGAATAGATGCAAACACAGATAACTGGCGGGCAAATTTGCACTACGATAAAGCAAAAGATTCGGCACGAATCCAACTTCTTTTTTCATTTGAAGGCTAACGCGCTTTTTATCTGTCCTAAGATACTTTTGAAAATCAACCAAGAAGATAGATGAAGATCTCGTAAATATTTAACGAACGTCCAAACGTTAAAAATGGAAGATCTAAGTTTAAACGAATGCATGTATGTTTAATGTGCAAGCAATTATTCGTTATGGAATGGTTAGGTTGTTACACACGCATGCTTAACTCTTGTCTAATACATGGTGACGTATGACTGACGTTCTGTGTGCTGAGCGTACAGTTGTGGAAATATAGCGAGTTGCATGAAGTGTTTATAAAATCCACACGCTTTATTAAGATTACAGTGTGTAAAGAATTATTTAGAACCTGTTTCTGTAATAACAATTTTATTCTGGCCTTAACGGTAGATAATAATATGTTAAATATATAGTACAGGCTGAGCAAAAAGACCCTTTCCAATTTATAATTGTAATAATTGTTAAAAGAAGTGTTAAAAACTAAAGAAGTAATTAGAAGTTAAAGTATGTGATTTATTTTTTACATTGGGTGTGTAAAATGATATCGATTTAAGTGTTCATCAAATTCTTGCATGCATCACTCTGCATGCATTACTCTTTGTAGTGTAATTTGCGCAATTTCCGCCCGAATGTTGTTTTTTGGTAGTTGTAAAGTTTGTGGTTTGTTAATATAGACCAGAAATTCCAAAACTTTTTTGCCCAGTAGATAACTTGCGGAATTTTTTTCCGTAGACCCTTTGCCTGGAAAATATTGCCTGAACTCTTTTCTCCACTCTAAGATTATTACTTCCTTACAACACGGATTTTGTTCTGGAAAATTGGCCATACATCAATTTCATAATGTAATCCCTCAATTTATTGAAGAAAAGCGCTTTCCAGTTGGTGTCTTTTGTGATCTCAGTCAAAATTATCAGTTTATGGAGTTCGGGGAACAGTGGGTCAGTGGTTTGCATCCTACTTGGATAATCGTTTCCAGTTTATCAAAATAAATCTGGAATCTTACCTGTCACTTTACGAGTTCCTTAACACCCTGTTCTTGCTCCAACCTTGTTTCCTCTATTTGAAACACATTATAGTTATTCAGAATTATGCATGCAAACGACACTTTCTCTATGGCCGCGGATGATTCGGAAGAAAACGCTATTCGCAATTTACTTCTTGAAAGTTATTTATATGGTTTCCTGTAACAAGCTCTATATCTTTCAAAAACGGCAACTCTCCTATTTCGCGCAATGCAAAGACTTGTTAGTCAAATCTGCAACTTACTAGTTTATAGTTCAAGCTTCAGTTTTCTGCAATAAATTAAATTTTGAGGTCGGATTTTCATTAAAACTCTGTCATTGATACCTCTTTGTGATTTGCCAAATCAAACTATACAAACCAAGTGTTTGAGGGATTTGTAATGTGGGATCGCCGGTTTTGTGGAAACGAAGAAATGCTCAATCTCTGGATTTCATCAATAGTTTGATATTGTATGTCAACCAGACCGGTGAATGGCGTGAGACGTGTTGGCATTTAAGAAAGATAATTTCAGGTCAATATCAAGCAGGTCATATGTCAAAACCCAGAGCCCAGATAGAGGGAGGCATCAAATTCAAAGGTATCAGCTTTAAATAGTGGGAGATCAGTATTCGTAGCAATTAGGTCAATTAAAGAGGCTGTGGAGGTAGTGATACAAGAAGGCTGACCAATAACTAGAGTGCAACAAGTCGATTGCCTAGCAGTAGCGTCACTGCGCTGGGTTAACCAAAGTAAACGTGCGCGTTAATTCGTTTCTACAGTGGTCTCTTTATTACGTCTGATAATTGCCATAAATACGTGTTTACCCTATTAACAAATAGCATTCCTGGGCATTCTCAACATTTTTAGTGCTTTGTGTTCAATTCCGACACTTATGAACTTCGCACTGCGATTTGTGTTACACATAGCACACAGTAAAGAAGGCCGGAAAGTGCCGACATGTAACGAAGCAGCTCTGTATCCCCTCAACCTCTCGCGGTTAAACACCACTGGAAGGCAAGCGACAATGTCGCACTCTACCAATGACTTGCGTAAGGTTAGAGGCTTCCATTAGGTCAAGAAAGCTTAATGTTTATTGTCATTGAAACTCAAGAGGTTGACATCAAAGTTACCCAAACAGATAATTCGTTCGTAAAAGACCAAAAATTAGTTTTTGGCTGTTTATGTAAAACGCCAATAGTGATCTATTGAGTGCCAATTGATAATTGGATCTATAATTACTCAACAAAATGTTTCGAAAGTGACAACGCTACGGCACTATTAATGTTGGAATTGAGATCATTCGACAACCAAAATCGCTAATATATAAAAATCTTGATTAATTAGATCTTTTAAAACGAAAACATGTGCGGTTACAGAGCGCAAAAAGGATTTACCTTCCTCAACATTTCGTGGATGCCGCCTTGATTCTGGATCTCCAATTTCCTATAGGGCAGCCTGCTAGAGCAGCTAAATTGTTAACAGTGATCTTGCGACCATTGGTGGGAATTTTATTGAAGCCTCGAGAGGCGTTTCGAAGTTTCTTTTCCTGGCGGAAAGAGATAAAAGCACTAGTATTCGTAAACTTAAAAAGATTCAATAAAACTTTATCCTTAGCGAAGCAGGAGAATGAGATATGTCAATTTCAGTTCATGATCAGTTGCCTACAAGTACTGGATTGGATTAAATTGAGATATTTAGGTATTTCGCCCGTCACTATATAGTATCACTCAAAGTTGGACGTTAAGTAGATGAGCGCAAGTAAAATTTATGTTTTGGAGTAAATTAAAACAGCCTATATTCAACGCTAATAAATCATAAGTTGTTTAGAGAAGGTATCATGAGATGAAATCAACATTTTGCGATAAAACCAAAAACTTGAACAAGCACTGTGTACAAAGGAGCGATTAATATACTGTCGTATTAATATAAAGATAACTAAGATACGGAGCCGCTAACTGAAATCATAAACTAATCATGGAAAAGAAGTAAACCACTGCCATTTAATCTTTACCATCAGCTCAGTCGCCAGCTGGGAAAGAACAACGGCAAATTATGTCGACGTGATCGCGCAAATTGCCACACCATATGGCCGTAATGTTAGATAATCGTTATTTCAATTTAATCACATTATCTGTAAGGTATCTATTCCACTAAGGTGCACTTACACACTGAATTCCACGCACACAATATGCACAATTACCGCAATAACTTGTCCTTTATAAAGACTCTTACATGTATTATGTTACATGCATATAAACAGCCTACGCACGTTTATTATAACATATATGTATCCTGGGCATAAATAATTTCAAATATATAGTTCGAGAAATGCATGGGTTTCGCTACTCTAGCTACTGTTAAATGGGACCGGCATTGTTGACTATAAATTTGTTCGAGTCTCAGATATGTACTACTGGAAACAGATAACGCACGCTCTATTGTATTTATGGAGAAACTGCAACTTATTTGTCCACAAGTGCCAACAATTTACATTACAAAAATAACCTTGCCTACCCGTGTTTATTTTTTCAATACAGATTTGATTAATTTGAAATCTTATCTGCGATCAAATTGGTAGCAATACCACAAGCCATTAGTAATTTACTACAGTCATTAGCGAATTTAATGTAAAATGTTGAGCAATTCGAACGAATTATTCTACTACCAGTTCTCATTAAAGTTTCTCTTGAATTTGTGTCAGTTATGTAATTATAAAACATTGGCATTAACATTATATTGGCACACTCCTCAACACACAAAACCTTTGATTAATTCGGAACAATTATTTTGGGAATTCGAGTGTGCCGATACTCCAGGAGGATGATATGACAAATACCTGCATTAAGGAAGACAATACAATTGTTTTGGATTTAGTAGATTTATCTCTCGACGTAGCACTGGGCATTTAGTCCAACTTTTGAAGTCACCCAAATAATAGGATTTGTGGAACTCTGCAAAATAGGCCTCTGTGTCGGCAATGAGCTCTTCATTCGAAGTGAATTACTTTCCGTGAAGCCATTTTTTCAATTTTGGAAAAAGAAAGAAGTCACAGGTCAAATCTGGCGTATATGGTGGATGAACACCAATTCATACCGCAACTGGCTTAGTTTTGCTGCCAGATTTACCGACGAGTGGGCCGGAACGTCATCATGATAGTAGAGAATTTTCTCCTCACGACCTTTCTCTCTTTAATTCAGCATCGAAACGGTCTAATAAATCTATATAATACCGTCCAGTGATGGCCATTTCCTTCTGCAACTGTTTAACTAAGATTATGCATTGCTAATTAAAAGAATCGTCCCCATAACTGATGGAATCGTCTTCGCCTTCTTTTGTGCCGCTGGTTTCTGGTGTACAGTAATGTGTACATGTCGCAATATAGTCACATAGTGCCCAGAAACTTACTCGTATTGACTTAAAAATGTTCAAACATAGCTTAGATTCGATCATCAGCATCGGTACCCGTCTCCCCAATAGCTTCCCCATTCATAATTTTTCATGGAGGACGTTCACTTGAGATGTTTACCATATTAGCAGTCTCTATAATTTTCATTCGGCGGTCTGGTGACACGATACCATAAACACTATTGATCACATTGTCCGTACCGTGGGTTGACCTGGCCGCTCCTTATCAAAGAGGATGTTCGGCCACATTTAAATTCATTAAACCAGTATTTGATAATAGTCATCGAAAGTGCGTGGTCCTTGTAAACTTCATTTAATTTCTCTTTGATTTTTAAACGTTTTCTCAAAAAAAAAATAAGTTGAATCACTGATCGGTAATGTTCTTTTTCCATGATTCCACGAATACGTAAACTTGCTCACTTTCAACAGCTCTCAAAACAGCAATACTCAATGCGTGAAATTTTGAGAGACATCGACTAAAGAACAGTATTATCAGCGCCATCTGTCTCTGAACACAAGTACTTTTGATACCTTCCTCGTAGTGTCTGCCATACCGCTCCACAGTTCTTGCTATCATTATGTATAAAATATGATAACAAACGTTTTCATTGGGGTTTGCGAGATTCAACAAACATATGTTTCTACCCGAAATACACCCAAAAATCTTTGTACTTTGGATAAATTAAAATAAACCCAAATGAGGCCCTAATGGGTCCTTGCTATTTTTCTAATCTTTAACTACATATCTTACACTCCTTTGAGCTCTAAATAATGCAGTTGCGCACGTTGTTGAAAAAGTGATGGTATTTATTGTAATTAAACTCATTCTTACTGCAAATAAGCTAAGTTGACATTATTTTTTAATCTTTATGTTTCTATAAATCTTATTTGCGTTTTTAGTCAAATGTTAATCAAAATTAAGTCCTACACCCATATTTTGTTATGCGACTAATTTTTTTTTATAATATCTTCTTAAACAGTAAAATATACGTTAGCTCTCTTACCTATTATTTCTTCTCCAAAGATGCACAGCGTGCTTACCTAGGACTTGGTTGGAAGGTAATTCCTTCCTTGGAAAAGCTTTCTTGTTAAAAATATCTGGAAACAAGTTGTGCATAACAAAAATTATGCTATAGTTTCTGCTATACGCGACAGAAGTTTTGGTTTTAAACGGAACAGTTGGATAAATTTCTTCGATGCATGTCTACGTTCTTCAATGTTTCTTATAGCTATCTAGCTTTAGTTCTTGAGGTAATTAAAATAATTCGATATTTCAGTATTTCTTGGACTTTCCAGCAGAGTTCTGGAAAAATTTATACAAGCTAGATTTTACAAAATCCCCATCTAAATTATTACCGAGTTTGGTACATCTTATACATAATTTCTTCCAATAAATCTCTCTAAAATATGATAAGTCTACTATGACGAAATATGTACCATAAACTTTTTCTAGCGATCTTCATAAAAAATAATGTATAAAATTATGTTTTCTGGTACCTACTTGAAGTGAGCACCCGTTTCGTACGTACCCTGCTTTAGAAGTTACCAGGCACGTGTAAATAACAAATACCGAAAGTAAGCCGGCAAATTGATTAAAGCCCTGCATAAAACGAATAGATTTGTGTAAAACACGGTACACTAAGTACTTTTTGGCAGTCAAGGAATAAATGTAAGCTTAGTGAAGTTTGTTTAAAAAAATTTTTAAGAAAAAACTTTCTATTTAAATGAACTCGTTAACTCAATGCCTAGGTTAGACATGCCGTAAAATATTATCTCGTTAGTAAACAAAATACAAGGAATCGCATTAATAAAAATAAATTTATAATAGGTATTTCTTTGCAGCATCCTGTGCATTTAGAAAAGAACTTGCCTATATAATAGTGCATGTCAGACATAGGAAAATGTTTGTGAAAGAAATTTTAAAAGCGCCTCTAGCAGATTAGGAAAGAATATACAGGATCTTCCGTAAAAAAAGAAGCAACATGAATCAAAGATGGCAAAGATTTTCATTGTCATCTTGTAGAATCTAGTTAATTTTTTTTTCGGTGTATTAACCAGAAACTCCGAGAAATATTCCATCGGATAAAATTTGAATCACAATTAGTTTGCAAGACGTTTAAGATAGCGACAGTTAGGGAAACATTGATATTGATAAATAATTCTTATTTGAAACAATTTTTTTTCTAAACTGCTCACGAAAGAAATCTTTTACCTACGTACAGGTGGACACGTTGTGTCTTTATTCACACTTGATATCTGCGTGTCTTTAGATTTCACAACTCTTTCTATAATTTACAGTAAATATGAATTGATCTCTAATAAACGCCGAAGTAAATACAACTCCTTTTTGTTGCAGTGCAAGGTTCTTCTATATTCCTAACTGTTTATATAAAATTACTTAACGTTGAGCAGATTGGTATATCATCCGTATGATTGGGGTTCAAAACAACTCAGAAGTCTGTGTAATGCTATCTTTCCATTTAATAAATTCGCGCATAAGAAAAGAAATTTAAAGTAAATTATTGGAAGCTTCATACTAGAAAATACATTAAAACGAAATCAGGCAGAGACATTCTTACCAAATTTATCAAGGGGGGTAAAGATTATTTATTGGCGATCTCTTATCACAAACAACAACAAGGACCAATTCAGCTGTTCATGTTAAGGAAATCTAAAGGGTTTAGAAACCATAAACAACACCACTGCTATTGGATTACAATTGCATCCTACTAAGATTCCTGTATATAACGTTAAGTAACCCAGACTGGCCATATCTACCAAACAGAATTAACTTCAGTGTTCATAGTTTGTAATCTCGATCCCAATTATTGCAGAAAAAGCAAAACGAATATCCCAGTGTTACCCATGTCAACCACCTACTTGTGTAATATTCACTGCGTATTCACACATATTGTCATACTGTTGACACGTATTGTCACAGACCTATAAAGTTCCTTTGATTTGGTGGGAATTCGGTTGTTCCTATGAACTACATTTTATATAAATATGTATTTTTTTTATTTATACGGGGCGGTGTAAATAAATAAAAAGCAGTTTTGATAAGAGTGTAAAAGAGTAACTGATTTATCCGACTTTTCTATGCATCACATTAAGCTACCAAAAAAAAAATAAAGCAAAGTGAATGAAATCGCGTAATTTAGAAATAAGCTACTAATATTCGTTCTTACGCTACTAATACTATTGTGTGAGAGGTTGCTCCGTCCTATTGAAAAAATGTCGCTTCGCTTAGTCAATATCGTGCAAGATGTTTTTGATCTCCAAGGCTTTTATCTTCCTGTTCACTAAGTCTCTTCAAAGTGCTTAACCCACTATTTAATCGGATAGGCAGACGACACTGGTTGATTGTGATTAAATTGTGATTAAATGCTAACGGATCTAGAACACAGCCACCAGCAACTGAACCTTCCCAAAGACAAAGCGCAATTCCTTTAGTTTGTTCCTCGGGAAGACATTTCTGAAATTTATTGAAGTTTGCTTTATTTAAAAACAGATATTAGAGCAATTGTTTTAGGTTTTCTAAAAATGAATCGTAATGGCTGGGCATCGTATTATTTATTAATAGAAGAAGATCCTAATTCGCAGCATTAGCATTGTTAATGGATTGCATTTCTCTTCGCAACCTCTTTAACTGCGCCTACTTTAAGTGGTTATTAAAGTTTCAAAAATGCGTATGCATAAATATGCATGTATGGAAGTAGTCACTTTCCACGTTAAAACAATTCTTCCCTGACATTATGTGACACGTCTATGTAGAAATGAGCACTTGCTAATTATTCAATTGCATATTCAAATACCGCGACTCTATTCAATTACCAACCCACCAACGGAACCATAAATATCGCCCCTCGCTATCTGGAAACAGTTCCTTTAAAATATAGGTATGAATGTTTTCCGCTAAAGCACGCACTGCGAACACATTCATGCATGTCCCGTCCAGAATGAGTTATCTGCAAATAAATATTACAACACCGGTAATTACTTAATTACAAATCGGCCCACAATGTTAAGTGTCGATGAGGAAAATAATTGAGTCGACTGTAAATTGGAATGCCAACTTTAAAAATATTTATGAAGCAATAACTTAATAATAGCCATCCTACCAGCAGCGGTAATTAATAAATGAATTGGAGCAACATTTCACAGGAGAGCGATCTGACAAAGGAGCTCTTGAATGGTAAGGCTAAATAAAACGCAAATTTGCAATTCAATATACCTATATCAATTTTCATGATTGTCGTATATTCTATTTATAGTTCAAAGTACATATTTATGCTTGCAATTTCTGTAATACAAGTAATTGGTCATAAATTTTTCACTCCTAATAGCTAATAAAACCAGATCCTACTGTAGTTCGAGAAACATAGTAATAAAAGTATTCAATCTAAACCCATGCTTTACACTACAGAACTTGTACTATCCTGCTGAAAAGAAATGCTAAAAGCCACAGTCAATAAAAACTGGATATATATAAAAGATACTCTTGTGATGGTCGTTGCTGACCGTCAGTTATGGAAGTCAATATCGAAATTGTCAGTATGGATTTAGTTGTTCTTCTTTGTACACTACTAAGTATGAGTGTAAAATGCATATTATTCACAAAAAATATACGCTGGTTTTGTCTCATTGATTTGTTTCATGGCATCTGTTGGAGCACAAGTAATTACACTCCCCGACAAAAACTTTAAACTTTAAAACGGGTTTTAAGGGTTACAACATTTCTTTGCGAAACTAGCAAGATATCTAATTAAGTTTTTATTCATAAAAGTAAAATAAACTTAAAAATATCTCCTCCAGTAATATATGAACTAATAATAAATTATTACTCCAATGTTTAAACAATTTCTGCGACAAAAATTTAGACGCTCTGTTGCAAATGTGAAACAAAAATAAGCAAATGAGTGATCAGTAATGCATAGATCCTCCATTGTTCTTAATCACTTCCAATAGTCTGTTATTAATAGATTTATATAAATTTAACACATAATTTTGAGGGATATTCTGCCATTCAGTCATTATTGAAGTTTTCAGTTCGTGTACCGTGAAATATTGACGGCCTCCGCCATAAACGTGACGTGCCAATTCACCCCACGTTTTCAATAATGTTTAAGTCTGGTGACCGTGCTGGCCACTGTAAAGTTGTAATCTTTTTCTCTTTAAACCATTCAGTAATGGTTTTTGCTTTAGGAATTGGCGCGTGATCTTGCTGAAAAACAAAATTGCGCCCGGCATTTTGGTTTCCAAAACGTAGAAGATTGTCACGCAATAAGTCTTTATACGTCACAGATGTCATTTTGTTTGTGCAAAACACTATCCCACTTTTATCGCAAAATTCAATCGCTGCCCATATCATCACAGATCCACCCCCTAATTGTCTCTCATCGGAAAATATACTTTTTCCGATTGTTTTTTTCCAGGATATGTGTTCTTCAGCAAATCTCAACCTCGCTTCTTTGTGTTTCGCCGAAAGTGGCGGTTTTCTCAACATTTTCTTCCGTGATATTATCGGTGACGCCTTTAAAATCCTTTGAACATTACGCACGTGCGTTTGTACCCCCGCCTGTTCTGCAATAACTCTCGCCGACGCAGAAGAATTGGATGCACACCGCAATATCATGCGTTTATCCTGCTAACTTACAGCTTTCGGTCGCCCCTGGCCTTTTGGTTTGCCGTAATTTTCCGGATCCTTTAGGAAATTTCTAACGGAATGATCGCTTCTTCGTAACCGATGAGCAATTTCTTTCTTACTAACACCATCCTGGTGCCAGGCTAGAAATTTACCCCTTTCTATCAAGGATAATTGCTTTTTTCTACCCATATTGCAAACACTTTATAAAATATAATTTCTCGTGGTGAGATGTGTACATTTTATCAGCACAACCACTGCATATAAAGAGAAGTATCAAATTAAAACATTTTTGCTTATATTAATGTAATAAATGCACAGGGTCTAAATTTTCGTCGCTTTTAAAATTCCTATTTTGATCTGGGAAAATCTCAATTACCCCTCATAATGCAATAAATACCCAGAAATATCTATAAATGGACTATTTACATAACAAGTATTAATAATCCTCATTTACATTTTATATAATGTCTATAAACTTTGTTTCGTAAATAGAAACGATACCGCGTCTATGTTTTTGTCGGGTAGTGTTACGATAATTTACATATATTGAATGTTTCGTACTGGAGGCATTTGGATCGAAGACGTCAAAGTGGTTAACAATTGAAATTCATACTGAAATTAACTTACTTATTGAAGTACTTACAATAATTCATTGCAACGGAGATAATTTCATGTTGTTGTGTCTAATTTAAATATTTCCTAAAATCAAGCGCTTCTAACTGGAGCGACTAAACTTAAATGTACGTGGCGAACATCTGGTACAGAGTTCTACATTACAGCGTTGTGTGTATATCTTCTATAACAGTTTAAATATTCATTTCAATGGAATTACAATGGTAACGTTTAAGTTACAAACTGAACTTCACATATCTTCTGTATGTATGAAACTAATCCAGAAATGGAAACGCTTTATGAGCGTCTAATGTTTATTCCACATACGTGAGCCACACAAATATCGTCCTCTTTTCTTCTGTTCTTTTCAAAATATACACGTTCTCATACATGATACATACGAACGAAAGACGAAGACGGCTGAAGGAGAAGCACATACAGAAAGATAGATAAGCGGCACAACAAACATTTGTATCGGCGGTGTCTTTTGACGATCGTACCTCACAATAGAACAATGCCTCATCCTGATAAATATATTAGAGCTTATATAAT
Organism: Oryctes borbonicus; assembly: GCA_902654985.2. Lineage (NCBI taxonomy): Eukaryota > Metazoa > Arthropoda > Insecta > Coleoptera > Scarabaeidae > Oryctes > Oryctes borbonicus. Next base: position 12,840,047 of record LR736857.1, read on the forward strand.
ATCCATACAAATAATAGTCTTTGGATATGGTCGAAGAGAATGAACGACTGTGGTTGTAAATGAACGGGTGTCCGTATTAAATCAACGCTTCTTCATGTTGTGGTATTTTTTAAGGAAAATTCTACCAAACATGATTTGAGTTCAACGGAGGAGAAGCATACTAAGCGGTACGTAGAAGGACATGCGCTGAAAAAATTAGATATTATCAGACAAGAAGAAGATGGCCAGATGAAACATCAATCCCTGATTGAATGGAAATGCAAGTTAAAACAAACTGTCGGTTGGTCGAAAGGAGCAAGACGCAAATAAATTAAACGTGCTCGTTGAAACATCGCTTCTCTAATCCCTTTTAAGACGTATTGTTTTGTATGTATGGGAATCACATGCTATAACTGCAAGAAATAAGTTAAAAAACATTGGTATAATTAAATTAAACGACATCCCAAGATAAAGCACTTTTCCTAGATATTACACTATTAACTGTTACAAGGAAATATACGTTCTTGGAGGTTTAAGGAAATACATCTTGCGGTACTAGCTCACGACCGGCAAATTTGCCGGCCGAAAAAAATACCGATAGAAGTTGTAATACGTGCGAGTTATGATGCTTTTTTTTTATTAGTTCATGCAGGAATTTTCCTGTGTGCGAAGTATTATATATTACAGTACTTCTCGGCATCTTTTCTACCAGCGGATCTGCCTGCTGTGTGGTAGCAGCTTTAAGAGCTATAAATTTTACTAGTACTAATAGATAATGTAATTACTTCTTTTTTCCACAGGATCAATTCTAGCGCGTGTTTAACTGAACGCATTATGCCATTAAGTATCCAGAAATAAAATAAAAAAAAGGCCAGAAGTATTCAAACGTTTGGCGACACGATTACGTGAAACGGAGTACGCTCAACCTCGTAGAAATCCTCCCAGAACACGTGCAACTACAACTGAAGCCAATATGAGAAGTTCTTGCATATGTTGGAGCTCATCCTCACTCAAGTACTAGAGAAATGTTTTTCGTTCTACGTATAAATAAGTCATCAATTCATCGCATTTTAGTAGAGAATATGTTACACCTATGCCCATGATAATGTTACATCAAGCCCTCTCAGATACAGATTTTGACCGTATACTTAATTATTGTAATTGGCTAAAGGTGTGCACCGTCTTCTTAGACCGCGTGTTGTGGAGTGATGAAGCTACTTTTGCTAAAGATTGAGAAAAACTCGTACAGTTGGGGATAACACCATCTGGTGCATTTCTTGAACATTAGCGGCTGGCACAAATTACGACGTTTAAGACAGAGCTGAATGCCCTTTCAGACAAGTCTACGTTTCTTTAATTCGGGTAAAAAAACTACAGAAGTTATAGCAGGTTTAGTTTTGCGCCTACTACATCTTTGTTTACAATATGACAAAACGTCTTTAACCAAAGTCGTATGTAATTAACTAAGCTTCTTAATAGAGTTTTTAAAATTATAGTTAATCCTGGTACTTTTACCAACTATAAAATTTACTGTTGACCTCAGCAGCTTCACCCCTAGAGGTCATGCCTGGAATTTAAAAATATCTTCACTAACCTTCCCTTTGTCGTTTTAGTTATCGAAAAAATTGTCTCATCACTATAGCTATTATACTTTCCAGCAGGTATATTGTAATGTTAGATACGAGGAGAAAATTAAGAAATTGTTGATTTTTCCAAATTAATTAAACAAATTCCAGGTTTATGGGAACCGGAAATATCTCAAGAACACTCTTGGCAATTTAAAGTCTGACAAAATACGAGTAAGTAATAAAAATTTAAAACGAAACTAACCTGATACGGCAATATTCCAACACACCAGCGATATGTTTATGTGAGTCCTAAAATACAGCTTTCTCTAATCACCATACGTAACCGGAACTTCCAAATACTAACAGAACTCTTACGATATACAGCTCGATATTGGAAATACAACCAAATACGAGTAACTTCGACGATAAGTCAGAAATTAAATTTGGTATCACTTCACTCCTTTATTTAATCGTGATATCGATTGTTTCGGACCACAACAAATTTTGATAATTTTACTTCTCCAGAAATACACGGATGACGAAAGACAAACGGAAACTCTTGTTTTAGATGTAGCCTAATGCAAGAGATGCATTATGCTACTTTGCATGGTAATATATGCTCTCAGTAGTGACTATCGAATACTATCGATAGTACATACCGATAGTTCTGTGCTATCCACAGCACTATCGATAGTACTTTTGCAATAAGACGATTACGTGATGTTACACCGATTACCAAATTGATCTTAGTAGTAAATCATAATTTTTTACATAACATTTAAACTTACATTTTATTTGTTTTTTTCTTTTTCGTGAGATATAGTTTTAAGTAAAGAGTTGCACAAAGCAAAAATAAACTGAAAAATTTTCCGTTTGATCAAAGTAAAAATTTTGTTTTAAAAATTGCAAAAAAATTGTAGCATCATATGCAGATTACAGATATGTAAATACACAAGAGCGGCTAACAGGTATTTTATTCTAATTGTAAGTAGTATAACGCGTAATACCTGTCTATCCTATGTAATGTACGTATGTATCCAGGGTGCAGGTACAATACATGTAATGCGCATATCAAGCAAACAATATGGGCAATAAACACCATGCCATTCTGGATACAACTGTTGCTATTTGGTACTCATTATTATATTTCGGCTCGATGAATAAAAAGTATTTAGCATATGTCGTTTCTGTTAGGTCAGTTAAAGCATAATGTCAAACATTTTTATCAATTGTTAGAATCAAAAAAGGGCTTTCTGGCGGTGGCAAAATCCAATGTGGAACCGATAAGAAACAAATAATTGATGATGACCAGGAAGAAACGAAGCTTGTCGAAAAGACGTCGACTACCCCATTAGGTGGAAGTTCAAAAATGTTTTTAGTTCTTCCCTGCTAGGCCAAATAAAGGCGCTACCATCTACCACAGGTCAATTTTCTCCTGAAAATAGTAACAAACGCAAACTTTAGCAACTTTGTCACATTTAAACCAACTTTCTTTCCCTGATAATAAGCGAGAACCCTATGACGAGGAACAAAAATGAATTAGCTTGTATACAAAAGAGAAGAAAACTAAAACCTAAATTTTCTACTACTATACATGGTTTGGCCTTTCTCATAATACTGAATTTTTGCCATGGTTTTACATTACTGTTGCAATACAAGGAACGGTTCTTTCAAGCATTAGAACTGTACACAAGCTGCTTTCTTGCAAACAGCTGTTCATGCAGAATTCAGAAACAAAATAAATATAGGCAGTGTCTATTGTATTAATTTTCACAATTGACACTTAGGATCTTTATATGTATATTTAGGATGAAGCTTGAACGAAACAATCACTTGCAAAAAGTCAACATGGTACCTCAAATATGAATCTATAATTTTGAGTTGTTTTCTGTTATTCTTGTGTAAGCAACAAAAGTTATTCTTTCAAATAGGACAAGAATGTAGAGGAATCTGGGGAGGAGCAGGAAATTCGATAGATTCAGTCGCCATCTATTTTCTTTGAAATTCAATCTTTCTTGAAATTACACATAGTTTTTCCTTATTGCTATTACGAGCGACGGTCATTCAAGTTAACCAATGTTAATTTAATTTAACCAATTATGAATTAATGTAAATTGCTAGCAATAGTTGATCATTAGAAATACTACAGTTTTCGCTTAGCAACGCAATATTAAATTACATATTATACATAGTACTTATATAATTTGCATGGTCACGAGTAAACCAGTGATCCACAGTATAAATTTACAAAAATTTTATCAGTGTACGTACACCATGACGAGGTTATATTTTCTACACCTGCTTACTATAACCTTTGTAGGTGATAGTTGCGACGTGTACGAAGCGTGATTATAGTCCGCAGTAATGCATACAACAAAAGAAATCCACGTCAAGTTAAAAATATTCCCATGATACTGTCCGTAACTGTGCATGAAGTACACGTCAACGTATAAGAGAAGATAACAATGGAGAAAGAATACAAGCGAGGAAATGGATAAAGTGTGTTCGCGTGTAGTTAGGCGTTCGTGCGAAGAAGGGCACGACAATGAATGAACGGGTGAATGAAGATTATGAAATACGAACTTTGGGATACAAAAATAACAAATCGCATTTGTCTTCCCAGCTGGATGTCCACCGGTGTCTGTGGGCGAGGAAGCGGTTTCGAACACGCACACGGACACAATTGCGCGTACTTCGCATCGCTGAAATATTATCTCGATTTTCTTTGAATGGAAATAAGGGAATTAAATCAATTTTCGATCGTAAAATATCGATCATAATCGGTTATATCATTCATTATTAAATTAGATACTATTAATACTTATTGCCTTAAAGCGTCTCGATAAATCGTTTTTCATTCGCTTTATTATCGTGGTCTGAAGAAATAGCAGGAGATAAATAGTGTGGGCATCTAGATTATATGATATTCAAATTATGCAACTGTTTATGTTTATTATAGATGGTACGGGTGACTTGTACACATTTTGTGGGGAGAAGCTAATAAAATTTAACATTCCATCAAAGCTAGATGACACTAATATCTTAGCCCAATGGAAAAAATATGAATAATACATCTACAATTGCAGAAAACTGCACTACAAATAGTTGTAGAACAACTGACGCGAACAATTTTCAGTAGTTAGTGAAACAACATTACAGGAAACCTATTTACGTCAAATGTATTTCTCGTAGCTCTAATAGGATCTTTGAAGAGTTGGCAATTGCAAAAAAGAAACGTGTACATTTTTTAATCAGATCGTTATTGAAAATACAGAAATTCCCAACGAATATTTGGATCTTTCACGAAGCAGAAACCTAAAAACATTCTTACATAAAGCTAAAAAGTTGAAAATATACATAAGTAATACGTAAATAATGAATGAGTAGTTGCCTTCAATTTAGTGAGATATAGCCTCAGTTCTCAAAGACCAATTGTCTGCAACCTATTTCTTTTCATTGTAAGAAGATTGGTCGGGCGCTAAAATCCAGGGTATGGAGATAGAAAAACTATCAGAAACTGTCTTGCATTAATTCATAGTGCAGGATAAGTAGCAGATATACCTTTCTGTTGAACGGCGTATCAATAGTTCTGGCTTATTGCTGATACGCCATTCTGAACTACCCCTTAAAATCTTCGTTAGTGCTTATTCCGATCAGTTCTTTTTGTAATATATTTTCAACGTCACCGTATGGATCGATAATCCAATGTGACATTTCCATGGTCATAACATCCTCAAACCAGGTTTTGGATTTTTTGCGAAGGTCATTTGAATGTTGAACATAGGCCAGAACGTCATCGTCCGGGACGTTTGTCAACGACAAGTTAGAAAACCGGAAAAATTTGCACTTCCCAAAGTTTTGCTTTATTAGATTGATTATGGCAAAAAGGTGCTTATCATTGCACCTTTTTACCATACTTTGCTTTTATTGGATTCAGATTGTTAACTTGTAACTGCAAGTTAACGTCATTAAATTTAGCATAAAATAAGCAATATTTTTTAGGTTTTATTTAATTGCATTTTCTTTCAAGATCTGCAACATTCAAAAACTCTAAGGCGGCCTCAAAAAGTGTAAGAGATCTTGTCAAACATGAGCCATTTAGCAGGCAATGTAATTCAGCGTGGAATATAAACAATTTTATGAAATGTCAATTAAGTAATTTCCACTTGTATTATAAATATTATCACCACACAATCTACGTGTTTTAAGTCACTAACGAAACACTCGAATGTCGATCATGACTTGATGTACCTCCATTTAAGCCTCGCGGACCCTAAATTCTTTTTTCTCGCTGACAAAATCGACCCCTGGAGTCCATATGGATCACTTTAGGTAATATGAACTTACATAAACAAGAAGATACTGTAAATAAAATTGCAACAAGTTGTAGGGTCCTTTCGCAAGGATTCTGCTAGCATTTGTTAGAATGTTGCGGTAGCAGCAGTGTCACTATTTGAATAATTAAAATATTCTATTCAATTGCTACAATTTATGCAGTGTTCTTATAGTTGTAGATAATAATAGCTCAAACAGCTTTTGCCAATTGTAGTGGGCATCGGCCGGCCATGAGTTATAGCCTGTAGAGCGTAAAGAATATTGGAATCACCTTTAAAGGATATTTTTCTATGTGATGATCATTTCGGCAGAATACAAAAATAACGTTTCTCCTAAATTCTAATCCGCATTTAGAACATCATAATTTGGGGTGGTATATAGTTTACATTTTGTACATTATGTATTCATTGTTTAGGGCCAGTTCTACAGTAGCGGTATAAACCTAGAACAACGCTACTTCTTAGCAGTATTGTTGAAGTAGCCCCTAACCATTCAGCAGCATTTGATGCTGACATGTTATCAACTTTAGAGCGGCGATTTCCGCGAACAGAATGATGTTTATCTATTATAATCATTGTGAAACATCAATCGTTCATAAATTCTAATAATAATGATTATTTAATGATGCGTATGCATACGATAACATTTGCACAAGTCAAATAAGGATAAAACAAAATTGAACACTCTCATTTATGTTACCGTATGCCTTTTCCTTACATCAATTTTAAGCTTCTTATAACCTAAATTTCTAACGATATGAGGGAGCTTATTAAAGCAGTATAGGTTTGAACAACCATTTATAATCCTTACAAATATTATTATATGCGTGAATGTTATAATTGTATTAATCTTTGGTAGGAGTTAATATTAGATTCAGCATGAAAATATATGTAACGTAATAAATGCCGCTCTGCATTAATTTCTATAACTCAAACCTATGGGTCTAGTAACACGTCGTTGTGGAGAAGAAATTCTATTAGGCATCTGCAGCTAACACCACGCTAGGTTTCCCTATGCAAATCATGAATTTATATAGACACAACAAGCAGATATTGAGATAGCAGCAATACCATAATGGGCGACCATAACAATCTACTATCTAGGAATATACCGAGGAAGCGGGTCACATTCTGCTGCATATCCATATTTCTCAGTGTAAAATATCATCAAACCAAGAAAAATGTTTTTTTTGTTTGGTTTGACGAAAAGCCATTACCCAAACCTCAATTATTAAACTTCTACTATGCTTTCTCCAACGCCAAATCCAAGAACAGCAAGTTACTGGTTTTAGGTCTAAATTTGTACAAAATAACTTGTGCATCAGAGTTACAAATAGAAGCACTTATCGTTAATATAAATTATAAACAACAGCTATCCTAAGACAGATTCCTGGAGAGCTTCTATCGAAAGATCCGGCGTGCATAGAAATGTACCGTTGCCTATTACTCAAAGACAACTTGATAACATTCTGGTTCAATATATAACCAATTGGAATTGTTAACGCAAAAACAGACTAGCAGAAGCTTCAAGTAGTTAGATTAGTGCTGTTAGTCTTTGAAAAAAATCGAGATCCGGATATCCGGATCCAAAACTGTCTAGATAGCACGATCCATTATCCGATTCTCTGCTATCCGACTCTCGGACCCATGCTCGTTATTATTTTGCAATATAGAAAGTGTCTAATAAACAAAATATCAAATTTGTGTTATATGGGGAATAAGTACAATAGATATTTAATGTCCCTGCATTCAGACTAATAGTGGGTTTCCATATAATACGTGCTCAATAAATCGGGTAATTATAACAGCTATATTGCTTGATAACTGCTCAACCTAGTGCAGGTATTTGCTTGGAAAGGTTGTAAGAGATCGGATGAAGAATTGGAATGGTCGCCGCACAGGTTGCATTCATAATGAGAACAATGTAAGCCAAGTTAATATTTTGAAAAAGCACGACCACATTTGAAACAAAGAAAGACGCCGAAAAATTGCAGCGTTATGGTTTAGTGGATATTTCGCGTCCAATCACGAGAGGTTAATCCAAAAATTCATTTTAGGATGACCTAATTCGAATTTATTTTTTATTTATTATCCTTAAAAAGAAATAATAAGTTTTGTAATTGTAATCTCCACATAACATTAAAGATTTGCCGGACTAGCTTGAAATTTTATGGCTCTTTTACATGTTAACACTGCCATATGTCTACTGGCCGAAGTATCTCAGGTACCTTGAGATAGGTATTCCAGATATTTAAATTTTTTGTAGCATCTACAATAACATTGCAATATGTTAATTAAATAATGGTTGACAGAAGAACCTACACAACAATAGTGGAGGACAAAGATCCTACACTGTATTGGAACTTCAAGAAAAATATCAATGAAATGCTCAACAAGGACAGAGGCTTATTTTCTGTGATGTTCTAAAGTTAGCTATTGTAGTTACGAAATTGTGGACAGCTACATTTTTTAACCTAAAGCAAGCCACAAAATCTCTATGAATATTAGATTCAGCAAGTAGATGTGCCGCTAGTTTATAAGCAAAAATGAATAAATTTAGAAATAAGTAGTGCATGCATAGAACAATACTCTAAGTAAAATAAATAGGAAAGGAATATCCAGAACACATATAATTCGAAGTATTGTCCTTTGTGCAGAAAGTGTAATACTTAGTAAATGGATATAATATGCAACATTATGCAAAGAAGAAGTACTGGAACGATAGGGAGCTGTGGGCGAAGAAATAATCAACTCAACATATGAATAAATTCGAAGAAGAAGAAAGAAATAAGAAAACAATGTGATATTGAAAAAAATTAAATAATCAGTGAACTTAATATGGCAAGCTTATCAACTGATCTAGAACCTTTGAGAGAATTTTTAATTAACTAAGGTTAATGTTTTAATTAACTAATGCGCAAAACATTTTGTAACCATTAAATTAACATTCCTTCAACAGTATCTTCAATTTATTGAAATTCATTTGACGAGGAAATACGCGTGGGACTCTAATTTATGATAATGAACAAATATTCTCGAAGCGAAATTACCCAACATTCTGTGTGGTAAGCGATCCCGGGCATTTCAAGTACAACTTCCAATTGCCGTTTTGTAAATACCTTTACGAAGAGCTATTTAAAAAAGGAACCATAAAATATTTTGGCGCAACTTTCCATTCATAGACACCCACGTTACGGTCAATATTTCGGTTTCTTTTATCTGTCCGAGAGGTATTTATCACCGAAAGTCAACAAATTGCCACACAAAATGAGGACTCACGGCCGAGTGGGCGTTCTGTTGAAAAAACTCCGCTCGCTACTTCCACGGCCGACGTGAGATGAACAGGTGTCAGATGCGGTACCGATGTGATCGGCGAATCGTTAATATTATGCATAAAATATACGACAAATCGTTCTACTCTACATAAAATATTTATAAACGTATTCACTTATGTAACGTAAGAATTTCAAATTACTTCGTGAATAATAGAAATAGAACATGATTGGTGTATCAAATACAATAGATTCCATTTCTGAAGAATTTATAAGTAGGCGATGAAGACCGGGCAATACATTGCGAATTCACATACATATGTATACGTATTAACAGCAGGTGCATAGTGTCATCCAGCCTGTAACTTCATACAATTTATGATTTTCAAGCCCATTAGTAAACATTCGTGAATCAAAATGGATTAACATAACATTTAATTTCCATGATCCATGAGAACAGGACTTGGTAATTTAATTTCCTGCCCAAGCCAATAACACGATAAAATTAAATCATTGATATTGACTTGCTTCGTTACACCAAATTAAATCAGTTGCGAAATGATTTAAACACAAAATCTAACTAATATGAACCACACATTAGCAGAGCTAATCATTACGACAACAAATTTATTGTTGATTTTTCCTTGAAATTGATTTACGGTATCAACAACAGCTCACTTCCAGATATCTAGAATAAATGATCAGGGGACAGGGTTCTAGAAATTTTCATTCAGCGGAAAATATTATTGCAAAGAATCTTCAGAAGATAGGTCAGAAATATTAGCAGAAACTGTGCAGCAAATGTGGGGAACATGTGTTGCATTTTTTTGTATTTACTCTTGGTAACTATGCAAAACTAAAAGAAATACTTGAACACAAGAAATCCAGATAACTGAAACAGTTCACTACGACCTTTATCACAACACTGTTAACATTGGACGCACGTTTCATGAGCTCAGCTTTGATGATACGTACAGAAATAATAATTTAACATTAGCTATAGAATGCTACATCCAGTTTTGGTGATTGTAATAAGGGTGTACCACCGTTCCCGTGCTACAGTGTTTAAGTACGTGATTCAACAGTAACTACAATTAAGGCCAGCATTTTGAATCTTGGTTAAGCAATTGATTAATGGATCTAAGAAATTGATCACAATGATTAATATTTTAGGTACATTAGGCACTTTTTTTGTAGCAGTTAGTTAATCGGGTTGCCTTCAACTTACCTGTATTACCGAAACAAACTTTGTTATGTAATATGTAAATAAATATAGTGGATTTGAGATTATGATGAATTGAAAATTAAAAATTGAAGGTTAAAGCTAAACATTCTGAAATATGAAGTAAATTACAAGATCACTGAACAGCTCAGAAGTACATAATAAAGAATTACATCGGATACCTTCTATAAGTAAAGAAAGAATTAACACCAACGCATGTTTTCCAATTTATTGAATGTTACTTTTAAAATAGACATACTACATATAATTGTCTTAGTAAGCCATTACAAATTGATCGATCAAAGGACTTTTCCATATTATCTACTTAGTCAAGAAAAAATTAACTGACGTTGGCGTTTGTTGTTATCAGATAGCTGTAACATACTCGTACAACTTAACTAAGTCTCATTTGTATTCAAAAGGTTACGTTCTTCTTATAAAGGCTTAATCAACAAAAAAAAGAGCGAAATTCAACTGAATTTAGCAGAAATGGTATCGTGTTCTTAACGTAGGGGAGAGATGGATCCAAAGGTATTTATGACAGGATGATCAACGTCGACGGGAAAGATGAGCCGTCATATTTTATTGTGGGGTAAAGGATTTCGATTCAGTATGACTTGACATGCGGAAGGCTTCCTCAAGACGTCAGTAATGTTAGGCACTGGTCTTAACAGATCGGAAAATTAGGGTTTCAATGACTACTGCTGAAGTAGGGATATGAAAAGCAACAGTTTTAGAAACCTTACATGAAAATCTAGCTGTTGAATAAAAATTGTGTCAGCAGTAAATTTGTGAGGAAAATGACTTATAACAATGTACCCGGTAAAATAAGAAAACATGCTAAGAAGTTTCCGCCACCAAAAATATCAGGAGCGAAGTCTTCATCGGTTGATGGCTACGGTTTTTGGATTCCAAAAGAGAGATTATTAATTGGATATATGGAGAAAGACTGTACAATAACAGCGAAAGCCTACAAGGACGCAATTAAAGAATTGAAAACTGCCATTCAACAAGAAAGGCGAAAGATTATGCCACCTTATGACAATGCCGGATTCCACAAAGCTCACCAATTTCAACAGAAACTAACGATTACGGTTTTATAGAGATGAGACAATCGCCTTACAGTGCTTGAGTTAGCACCGAGCGACTATTATCTCTTCCTTAAATTAAAAAAAAACGCACATGAGAGGGCGGTATTTTTTTTTTTCAGACGAATGCTTGAATGGCAGCCGAAAGGTCTTTTGAAGACCAACTAAAAGATTTTTGTTTTGGAGGGTAGAGAAACGGTGAAATAAGTGTCTGGAATATATATGTATGTATGTATGTAATCTTTTTCTTCATAGCTAAGTAAATAATATATAAATTCCTGCATATCATTACTGCATTCCATGTACCAGTATATCTTCTTCTTGATCTCTATATAAAACTGTAATATTTAAAAAAAATAGCGGTTGCTGCTATAATGCTTTGCGCGAGTGATATGCAGCAACGCACTTCTACCGAAAGCACTGGATGTCGGCCGAAAAGTCCGTTCCATTGCTACCTTTTTCGTGTACACGTACGTATGCATACGTTGGCAAACTGCATAACTTTTCTTAGCTTTGTATTACATTATTGGGACTATTAAGAGAACGTGGGGATAATTTAAAAAACGTTGATCTTAATTGAAATTGCAAAAACGTTTTTATAATGAAATAGTGACAACCGAAAGAAGTGAAATAAAATACAAGTACTAAAAACCTGAGGAAACCTAAGGTTGAGATATATTCAGTTTTCCTTTTAATCAAAAAATTAATCTTTTTCTTCTGGATTTTCTTCTGCAGCTATCCCAATTTGATTGTAGCACTTGTAAGCTATTGAACCAGCGCACTTTAAACTTTGGAATGGTTTCTACAGTCATTCCTAGCATTTTTGATTCAAGTGTAAATAAAAACTTGAAACACTTTCCTAAAGAATCCAAAATATACTGCTGTGTTTTAGTCAGTTGATTATATTCTAATTTTTATAATTTTATGTACAATGAAACAATAGTAGGGAGAACTTCTTTGAGCATCGAGATTTTAGAAGATTAGATTCAAGCTTTCCTGATTGAAGCTTTCAAGCTTTCAAAACTTGTTGGAGTATGAAAAAATGCAAACGATGGATTTATTTTACCCTATTTAAATCATACAGGAAAGGAAATTATGAATCTAGACAGTGGATGCATTATTGGCATGTATACCTTGCCAATAATGCAGCAATAATTTGGATATTTGAGAAACTCTAAATTTTGAAGCAACATCGCCGTCGAAAGTTGATCAGGTAATCAATTTTCGATGGCGATGTTGCTTTACAAATCCTTATAATAATTAACTATAATAAGCTATGAACTATATTAGGAATTGTAATTGGAAACTAATTGTACTTGTTAGGATCCAAACCCTAACACGCGTATTAAAAATGCCTTCTAAACAAAATGTGTTCATAAACTCTTAAGCAGAAGGAAAAACAGCATAACGTGTTTATTTCTGCTTACAGTTTGGAATTACAAGCATACTGTTTAGAATAAGCGGTCTAAGTGGTAAGTACCATCTAAAAGCCAATTACATTATTTGATTTTTTTCTTTATCAAACTAAGTAGGATCATATACCTTCATATGTATTGTAATGATATTTGTGAGGGGAAAATTGTTGGAAATGGTTGATTTTTCCAAATTAATTAATTAAATTCCGAGATTATGGGAATCGGAAATCCCTTTCAGCAATTTAAGTTCAAATCGAAAACGAAATATAAAATTTTAAAGTTACTTCGGTAACAATTCGACCCAAAGTTAAATTTATCATCACCTTACTCAGTTTATTTAATCACGATAGCGATTGTTTCGGACCACAGTTTCCAAAAATACATTGCTAATCCCGATGCTGGTAATAATAACATTACAATATATAAAATGTACTATTTCAATAGCTATAACCGAACTACTTTCGGGGCAGTCTCTGCAAAATTTGTTTGTTTAGTCAAACTACGCCGTACACAAAATATGTACTTTCGTGTGCTTGATTACCTTCTACCTTTAGCCTATCCGCGTGGGCTATATATTAAGCTAACTATACCATGCGCTATTTTCCACATTAACCCGGTATCACGCACAGATATCATCAGAGCGTTCACATGACACATTTGACAAATAGTTTCAGCAATGTGTTCATTAATTAGTCATAATATCCACGGAGAAATGTATTTCAACATTTTTTCCGCAACATGCGCTTCTCGCATATAAACTAGTTATGTATTTACTCATACATTAATACCGCCATCGTGAGTCCTATATAAGTTGGACGCGCTTTTATCGCTGACTGTGAGTAATAGGTCTGTCTTCCCCTCTCTCTCTCTCTCTCTCTCTCTCTCGCTCCATAAAATGAATAATAATGTTTAATGATTTATTAGATTAACATTATATTTACAACACTCTCGGGATTTGCAATGCAATTGCTCATGTAAATGATGCGATGCGCGCTAATTATGCCATCACCTTGTCTCTCGTATAGAGCAGAAATTGACTACAAGCATATCGGATACAATGATGTGCTGGATATAACGATGCCGAACAGTCCATTCTCTGTTCCTGTCTGGCGAACTTCTTACTGCCAACGAAAAATATTATTAATAAAATTAATGTTTTCATTTCATCGAAGGTATTTTGTTGAAAATCAACTCAAAATAACAATCGACCGACGACGGCCATCTTTCCAACCAGAGCCGCCAAGGAGAAGCAAACGACAGCCATTTTTTCGCGAATGTTTCTCCAACCTAATATCCGAACGATAATAATCAAACGATAAAAGGAGAAATAACGTAATAAGTAAATAGGTAGACACTTACAATAAAGGAATATTACAATTTCTAGCGGTAAGTAAACAAAGAATTCGAGTGATTCAGACTACATCGACAACTACATATAACAAATCTTTATCGAGGTTAATCCAACTACGGGGAAGATTATCGAAACTTATCGCAAAGAAAAGGTGCGACATTTTTAATTTTTCATTGTAATACTTAATTTAAAGAACTATTTTACAGATTCCGATGGTTATTAGTTAGAACTATCGGAATATATTCAAATTTAATATAAAGAACGAAGAGGGTTTTTGGAGCATTCTGCATATGTTCTTTGTTTGGGCGCCAATAACTTGTGCTGTCATGCTAACGGTGTTGTTACAATTACCTAAAAGTACACATTGTTTCTTTTTTGAAGATGCTGTACAATTGGTTTGTTCCTCAATGCAACTCAAATACAAACAAAAACAGCAGTTTAAAGTTCTACCAATTTCCAATTAACGTATAGTGCGAAATTAGCTGGTAACAGTTGGTTCTGAGAAAAAACTAACAAAACACAAAAAAATAGTGGATCAAGAAGATGTTGAAAACATAAATATAAGCACGGCAATCTATAATAGCTCATCATCTGAAACACAGATTAAACTTCTATAAAAAAGTGATATGCTTCAAGGGCGTACATTAAGGTTTTATTTAAGTTCTCCTCTTTCCATTTCGTTGATCTGCAAAATAAGATACACCATTTTTCATAATTCTTTTAATACGCTGTAAATTATAACAAATATTAATTTAATAATATAATTACATATATAATATAATTAATATAAAAATAAGGGAGTTCCGATTCGCCCTAACTAATGCCGGGTGCGGTATTTGGACAAACAGCATCATTGGCGCATTCTTCTTTCACAAGGTCCTCAACTCACAGAGATACCTCCAGATCCTACAAAGTGAACTTGGTGATGTACTAGATGAAATACATTTAAACGAACATTTCGGTTCCAACAAGTACGAAATTTCTTGGGGCAAACGTTCGATGGTACGTTTCTTGGGCAGCTCGACCTCCAGTCAGAGTCAGACGCGGAGGTTTATCAAGAACGACCCTTTCGCAACCGAACATACGGCATCAATACTCGAAAGTTTCATTGTTAACGCTTCTAGTGACGTTTCGCAGAGAACCATCATTTGCATGAAGAGACGAATAATACACTGAAATATGAGAACTCATTTAATGTTATGTAATGTATTTCTGTGCTACACTTCAATATTGTTTCTTATTTTTTCCAGTCAATGTTGAAAAATAAATTATTTTCTCCGCAAAACTACCACTTATTCCTCCATAAATTTGAATATTGCCAAATAACTAAATCAATTAACGTTGGAAGGTTGGGCTTGAAATATTACTTAAATGTTTGTAATAGCTTCTCTTCAGTGTCCTAATTGAGCGAGCGGACGAACAAAATACATTAAAAATGCTTTAATTTTTCACGTAAATTTCAATAATTCTTGATAGCAACTCAAAACTCCTAAAATGTGCCACTAATTCCCGATTTCTATTAGTTATGATTAAATGTTGTAAATGTAAAATGTGATCCAAAAAAAGGATGTTTTTTATATTTGGGACACGAGGCTGTGATTTCATGTTTGAGTTTAACTGCTAATTCTAAACCTTTTTATTTGTTTTTATTTTCCTGTTTTGACTTTTACTTTTGGACTTATTTACAATTTTAAAATTGCGTTTAATGGGTGTCACACACACAATCTTATAAGGGTGCATAGCAAAAAAATCATGCGGGGTACATTTATTATCTTAAAAATTTAATATCTTTGGTATGAATAAACTTCTCTATGTATCTGTAAAGAATGAACCACATTTACTTTCACTACATCTTTCACTAACTTTATTGCAGGGGATGACCACAACCGGATTATCAAGGAATAATTTACGGCTTATTTAATTTAATGTGGCCCAAACGGAAATAGTTGATCACGCTTTTGTAGATATCTACGTAGGCACCATATCCATATGGCCAAAATGATACATTGCATTGGTTATACATTCCCTCTTAATTTTTTTTGATTTGTGATTTATATTTTCTAGGAGGAGGATATGTTGTGCTAACCATACTAAATTTATTAATTATAGTTCGCTCGCCCAAGATTTCGCCTTCTAATTTATATAGTGCTGGCTAGGTGCCTCGTGATTATTATTACGATAGAGAACGTAGCGGCGTATTAGGTACATGTGACTCTTTGTACGTTGGTAATTTATGGCATACCCATAGGCAAGATAAAAATAAGTAGATGGGTGTACGTATTATTGTACTATGGAGAGAAAGTACACGAGTGTCTATCGTTAAAAAGAAACGCTGTTGAAGCTTTCTGGTCGCTGAATATAAATTGAACTTTTCGTAAGGTAAGAAAACTAAGTGGCCCGACGCGCTACATTAATGTTGTAATAACTATATGACATGACAGATGCATGTACGAACATAAATTCTTCTAACATGTCTACACCTCGAGGTATCTAACCACTAAACATGAATTGCTTTCACTACATTGAAATGCTATACATTGCGACATAGTCAATAAATTATGATCGTCTGCGAAAATGGGAGATTTTGCCATCGATCATAAATTTGGAAATATCATAAACCCACCCAGTACTTAAACAGCTTGAAGTATCTAATACACTGCAATTTTATTATGGACGACCTTCCAATTTCTTGCGTAGTATTTACCCACACCTTCCCTCTCCCTCTTTTTCAAATGTTAAAATTTTTATATACTAGAGAAGATGCATGGATTGTATCGAATTCGTA
>LR736857.1:12857070-12931190 GCA_902654985.2 Oryctes borbonicus
CCGCATTCGCATGCACTTTCGCAATACGTTAGCAGAACCTATCGTGATTAATAGCTATCATATTTGACTACCATAAACTACAAAAGATTCGCTACCGTGCAGTGGCAACGACATTTATTAAAACCCTTGTTGTCGTTATACTAATGATTACCAACATCATGAATTCGTCACAGCGAGATTGCACAGATAAAGACACACAGTAGCATCTGCACCTGTTCCTGAATTATTTATTTCGTTTTTACGTTTACGTTTCGTATTAATATATTCGAAATATGATGATCTGCATTACTGAAACAGGAAAATACTAATTGCTGACATTTATTAAGTAATATTGGAATAAACGCTTGGAAAAATGTAATAAATTGAGGAACTTACTCTTAAAACCTTCATTCATTTCTATTTCTTTGCCAGTATCTTTGCTTGCGTCCTTGTTATTCCTTTCTTTTCAAACAATCCAACCCATGTCTGCCAAGATCTACCCTCCTTCTGCTTTTTTGGATTCTCGCATCCCATATTCGTTATACTGGTCACACTCAGCATATGTTCCCACCATGTTAGTTCTCGTTGCTCAACAAATTCAAGTAGTGGACCTATTTTTTATCTGTAGCAACTCCCAAATAACTAAATGTATGCAATTGTTCTATTTTTATTCCTTCTCATTCGTTGCCTATCCTCATAATTTTGTTGTACTTTTGGCACTCGTTCCATATACTTTTGATACCATATTCCGTACTTCCAAGTTCTTTGTAGATCTTTCTTACTTTAGCAATAATTATTATGTCATCAGCAAAAAGCACCTTCGGTTATGTCAACATTAATTTTATTGTTGCGGTTATTGATTCTTTTATTCTATTATTCGTAAACACAAATAAATTACCTTGTCTTAGACGTCATTGAGTTGAAAAAAAATCCGACTTCATATTATTTGTGATGGCTAGGATTGCGTTGTTGTAAACTCAATTGATTAGTCGCAGTATTTCTTTCCATAACACATGTCTTCCGTAATATGTGTTTTGACACCTTATCAAAAGCTTCTTCCAGATCTAGAAAAGCCAAACGAATATTCTTCTTCTCTTGTAACGTCTTTTTGTGTTAACTATTTCACAATAAATGTGCCTCTGCTGCTGGGTGCCCCTTCTGCCTCGGAACCCGCTCTGTGATTCATGTGACGTACTTTCTCTGTTCTTGATTTTTCATTCGAACATCATAACCGCGTTTAATGATATGAAGCCCCTATAATTGCTACATTCTTTTTTATCTCCTTTTTTAAACACTGATACTACTTGTGCCATCTGTCAATCTTTTAGGAATTGTTTTTTTTTCCCATATCTTATTAAAGATTTTTAACAGGACACCGACACTTCTTTGCACCATATTTGCTATCGTTTCTGAGGTTATTTTGTGGCTTCCTGGACTTTCTATTTCTTGCTTTTTTTATTACTATCTGTACTTCTTCCATTGATATTTCATCATCTACGTGTGCCATCGTTTTCTTCTTCAAATTGGTCGAGTTGTGTATCATTATATTATTTACCTGTTCTTCAAAGTATTCCATCCATCTAACTATTATACCTTAATTTTCTTTTAATATGTCTCCTTGTTTACTTTTTACAAAATTTGCAAAAAAATGTTTTTCTCAATGATAAAAAAAAAAAAGAGTTTTTGATTTTCTCTGCTGCTTTTTCCATTCTACCCCTAAAATCTGTCCATTCTCTCTACCAATAAAACTACTTGTTTAACTTTTTTCCTTCATTTCTGTATATGTCGTATTTTTATGATCTTTCCGGGCTTTCTTCTTAATTCCACTTGTGCTTTTTGTTCTATTGTCCACCATGAAAAGGTCTTATTAGTACCATTGTTTACATATTTGTTTATCCATATCTAATGTGTAGTAGGGTCAGTTTGAAGGTATTCCATAATTCTTCTACGCTACTGTTTTTTGATATCTCGCTGCTATTTACTAATTTAATTCTTAGAGCTCGTACAAAGCTCCCGACTGTTTCTTTGTTGCGTAACTTGATTTTATTATTTTCAATTGCACTTTTCTTTGTCTTATTTCTTTGTTTCTTCTAATTTTCGTACTTTTTCTCTGAGCTTTGTTATTACTGCGTAGTGATCATTTCCAATTTCTAGGCCTTTTGTACTTTAGTGTTCGTTTATTTCGTTCTACTAGCATACAGCTTTCCCGTTTTTACTTTTTACTGATGACTGAGATTTAATTATTAAAATATGGCAATTTTTTTTTAAGAATAAGCTCAGCATGTATCAATGCAGTAGTATGGCGGCAAATTTAGGATATGCAATGAATCAACAAAGAGTGAAGTTAGATGACATAACATCCAAGAGAGTTACTTGGAAAAGTTGCTCAGAATTTAGTTTTAGGGCTATATGCAAATTTTTGTAAACATATTTAAAAAAAATAAAAACCACACTTTTTGAATAAATTACATGCAATTGTCATTTTTCTATTATTTTTGTAATTCAAATGAATATTATAAGTTGTCAATCAAAGTAATGTTTAATATGTATAGTTTAGAACAAAAATACTTGTAAAATTTATTTATTACTTCTGGATACAATCCACTGACAGTAACTGCCCAGCTGAATATAATTGATAAAATTGTTTGAGTATCAACCAAATACAGAGATGTTAACTCAGTTAAGGTATTAAAAAAAGGGATAAAAAAACCGCGATCTTTGCTTTCTTTTTATATGTTTACAACAATTTGCGTCTGATCTCAAAATTGTATTCTAAGTAATTTTCCCAAATATCTTTTTTGAATATCATGCCTCACCTTACTTTTTGTCGATTTACAGCATAGTTTTGGAATTTGCCTCCATTCTGGTGGTCACCTGTGTGCCAAAATAGATATTCAAGTTTTTAGACATGCTGAAACTATCCCCAAAAAGAAACTACCATATTTTGATAATTAAACAAAATCCCCTATGCTGCAACATTTATGCCGGTCACTGTATATAAACTGACGCTTCGCCCAACTGCAACGTAATATGTAACACCAACAAGCTTTGAACCGTAAATTATGAGAATTCTGACTTATCAGCTGAAATTCGAAAAGTTTAAATTTCGCATCTTTTGCTGTAGTAGGTTATAGAATTGTCGCAAAAACAGACACATTCTATACAAGCGTTTCCAATCGATGTTTCATAATCAGGTCTAAATATTCAATGAAAACATATTGTCGTAGTTCGCTCTTTTCAGTTTACGTGACAGTACCGAATACAATCCACATTCAGAATGATTTCAAAACCGGAATAAATGGATTTTGTGGAAACACAGTATAGCAATTGCTAAGATTTAACGAGACCTTCACCACCTCACCACGTCTATACTTCGCCACTTCACCAATTCACTTTACCCCTTTTTCACTGGTACACTACTTTTTAGAGCCTCCTATCCATGGAAAAGTGATGAAATTGTGTAAATAGTTGACAATACTCTTCGTTCTTAATAACTTTTATGTGGGAATTAATAATTAATTACTACGATTTTAAAGGACAAGGTATAAAGGTAACAAACCTAGCAAAACTGTGCTTAATGATAATTCCTCTTATAATTATAATTCAGCTTCAAATACAATTGTATTTGTTGGATTCAATTTCATATTCAACTTAAATTTCGTTTAGTTTTATTTACAAAGTTCAGTTAAAGAGAACAGTTAACATAGTTTTGTTTGTTGTTTCTGTAACTTGCGCGGTTTGTATTCAGTACACAGGTAGAGCGTTACCCCACACGTCGCAAGATGAACAAGTGTATATCGGTTCCGTGTTAGAATAACCGCTTCGTGTGACCGCGTGTGTAAATCGCTTAAATATTTTGAGTGACACCGCTTCAAGCAGTCCCCTTGTATCCACCAAAAGTTTCGCCCCTCATTGTATTCATTTGCATTATATTATTCCATCGTAGTATCTACATGTATCTATCCGTCAACTCTATAAAAAGGTACTGAAATACCACACAGTATCGAATCAATGTGGTCTTTATAGTTTTCAGAAATAAAAGAAATATGCAACGCATAGTGATCCTTGATATTGCTTTTATAATTAGCCTAAAGGTTAACTCACATGGAATCTTTGCAGACACAGTAAGATAGTAGCAAGAAGGCAGTCTTCCATCAAGATAGTAATAATAATAACAATTCTGCTTATTCATATCCCAACAGTTCTGGCCAAGTAGGGTGTTTCAACCAGGTATGATTTATTATTACGCTTGCCACCGTAGAACGCCTTAGAATGTTCACCTCCAAGATTCGCCAAATTTGGAGTAAGAAATTCTACGGAAAACTCTACTGTAAGAATTGCGAGACCTCGGTTCGGATCCGGTACTCTGAGACTGATCGTGCTAGGCACAGCGTCACTGGTCTCTAAAAATGCTATTAAGGGTAAATTAATCATGTTAGTATATTTAAAAAATTGATAAGGTTCGATTAGCGTAATTTTTGAAATGTATACGACACATAACCGAAATTGAGATGTTCCTTTCTACGCAAAATCGTGTATGGCGAATTTGCAATTACTCATTCTGATTTATGTCCGTACCGTCGTCGATATAAATCATTCCCGAAGCAGTTACAATAGGCTGTTCGGACGATTTATTTTAAATATCGTGCGGTACACGTAAATCATCCAAGCTGCATTTAGATTTAGCCGAGGTGTTATTTCTCGCGTGCACACTTTATTATTAGCATCTACAGATTGGGGGCGAATAAGGTAATAATATATTGCAGAACTGCGTAATCGACGTAATCAACAGGTGAATAAAGATTTAGATAACACGGAATCGCTTAAGATTCCAGTTAGCAATGAAGAATTGCTTAGTTCAAAGCTATATATGCATATCTAAAATCTGTTGAAAAATGGGAAATAGCCTACTATGAATACTAAATAAGCCGCTTCCGTAAGCATCCTTTTAATACGAATAACAACTTTTCTGTATCAGACTACTGTATCAAATAGCAAGTGATTACCGTTTCCAGAGTAGTAGTTGATACCACCCTCAATTCCTTTCTAACTGTTTCACTTCATAATCTGTCCATTGGATGAATGAATCTTATAATGTAAAACATCGCATTATCTCGTAAATTGATATTCTTTAAGTTTTGAAGGTGGTATCTGCAAAATATGATTTTTGAAGGTTCTGCAATTTACTGAGGTGATAATTATCGCGGCCCATACATTTCTTATTTAACATTCGGGAACAAAAGAAAGTCGTCAGGCGATGAACCAGGTCAATGCAGCAAAGAGACATTAATTCAAATAATTATGTGACGTGATATATGAGAGTTGGCATTATCACGATGAAGGATGATGCGACGTTGTCGATTGTTTTTCCTGATTTAATCTATGATTCCTTGCAAACAAATTATTGTATACCAATCAGCATTAGTTGTTCTTCGAGTTTACAATGTAATGTTTGCGACACGTCCAGTACAACGAAAGGAAGAAGTGATTATTTTCTTAGAAGTTCTTCGTGAACCAACAACTTTCAATTCGGTCCAATACAACCTAATTCACGTCTCTTTCGAAATTTCTTATGCCGAAAATATACATGTCACAAGAGCACTCTAACCTTACCATAGTAAACCCTGTCCAAATAAGGCCCATAAACTGGTAGGCAGTACCCAAAGAAGATCAGCACCATACCCACAGACAACATAGATTTGACGTTACGGCTAAAACAAATCCTGTAACCGTAAAGCTGCTTTCGGTTGTTGTACGCAGGTGCAATATAACATTGAACATGTAAGTTCGCTACCGGAAGATATTATTGGCAATAGGATTCAAAGCTTTAACTTATGACGCCGCTGTAGCAGCAGAACCAATTACCACCACATGTAACCCATCTCGACATGCACAGATTCTCTCCCAAACACAATCATAGTATTCTTTGTAGAACAACACTGGCAAAGTGACCAACAAGAACCGAAACGTAACATCAGCATACATACATTTATGTATATACTGCAGGGTTCGATACATGTTGGTAGTAAAATGGTATATATAGACTTCGTTAGAGGCTGAAAATCGAACCCTGGGCACTCCACTACTCACTGATACTGAATTGAATCCAATACCATACAACTAATAGGCAAAAAACTAATAGGCCTCAACTTAGAAAAGGAAGTGGTAGGCGTAAATTAAGGGGCAGGTACAAAAGCGAAGTTTCAAAATCCAAAAATGCACGAATTGTGAAACAGAGAAGACTTGGAAATGCAATCACTTGATTACATTAGAAAAGGACAACTATAACTAAGTTGGCGGGGACACCCACAAAGAATACCACAGAGAAGACAAGTAAAGCCAAGTATGGAGGCAAAATACAAGAAAAGGAAGAAAAGAGGAATACAACGACAAGTATGGAATCGTATTGTAGAAGATATATTATAGAAGAGAAGCAAAACGTGAAAAGAAGCAAAACTTATAGCAAGCAATAAGAAAGAATGAGGGAACTTCGTGCATGCAGATTAAATTATATGTATTGTAGCCAGTTCTGTGTGAATTGTAACAGATTTATACCATTACTTTAAGATAATTGGGTTCTTATAGATACTTATTGTAGTGAGACTCCTTTTTTAAAATTAGTAAAATTAGATACTCTGGCTTTCTTTTCGATTCTTTTTGTGAGATATGCCTTTTTTTTCAAATTGAAAAATAATGAAGAAATAAATTTAACAAAATTGTGTGCAGGAGATACTAATTTTATTTTAAATGAAGTTTTAAATACAAATTTAGAAAATCTCTTTTAAAACTAATAAACACAAATTCTTATGATAGTCGCTAAATTTCGAAGTTGAAAAAAATAATAATTTACGTTTTATTTTGGCCAATTTATATAATTTTCGGTGCCTGAAATCCAATCCTGATCTTAAAATGCTTGCGAATCCGGGTCCAATTTATCCAAATCCTTCCCGAAGTGATCCCAAATCCGCCTGTTGGTTAGGACCAAATGGTATTACTAAGTGTTAACTTATTTGATCACGAAGAAGATCCCACAAAAACATTTGAACTTAAACTTTTTCCCCAGGAATTTTGGTACAGTTGTCGAAAGTTACGGTTATTTTCTCGATTATTTCTCCAATCTGCATTCATGGATTAGTAAATCAATTAAGTCAAATGATAATAATCACTGAAATGCCTTGATTTACAGTGGCAATTTTGATTTTTCGCAGAACAAGTTGTTTAATAGATCCTTTTTTCATCCTCATCTTACTAAATGTTGTAAGATGAGGATGAAAACCCAATCTGGGAGAAATTGGAGAGAAGAGGACACCAACACTCTCCGCCAACTTGGGACACTTTGCAATCTGTTTTCTGACGTCGTACTGCAGTCTTTCCGATGTCATCCCGTACATTAAAAAAATACATTAATAATTTTGTGCGAAAATTGATTCTAATCTTGTGGAGTGTAACGACTGCATTCGCCTAAATCTGAACCAGATGTCACTGATGTAACATTGTGAAGAAGCATTCACTTGTAGAATTGCATATGTTCGAAAAAATGAAACTCGATTATAGCATTAGATAAGAATATAGAGCCAAAAAGAGTATTGACGATGACTATTAGTCTATAGATTCTGCTCTACGTTTAATTGGAACGTAAGGGTCACAATTATCAATTATGCAATGTAAAAAAACTGTAGGAATAGTATTTCTCGGCTACACGATATAAATGTTCAAAGAGCTAAAATAAACCAATAAATTAGGATATAAGTAAGAAAAACACTGAAATAGCTTTTGTCGGTGATGTTTGTCATATAATTGTTATTAACAATGCTGCAGCTTAGGTTTCAACGTATTTTTTTAAATTAATATAATTGAGTGGTTTGAACAACTTCGGATGTATGTATGCTCAGGGCGAAAAAACAAACCGTTGCTTCTCCGTAAATTTTGATTGTCCAGTGCAAACATCGCCGGGGTATTTCCTTGAAAATATGTATACTCGCGATATATTATAAGTTAACGAATCTTACGCCCTAGAAGATCGAAGTAGTACTAGTGGAATTTGTTATAGGGCTGAAATTTAATTCAATAAAACTGTTTCCTGGTACTCGCAAGCTGCTGCCAGTCAGCAACTATGCAATTTGTAAGAACAATGACTTATTAGAATTGTTGCTAAAATAAATTAATGATTACTTTATGCTCTATTAATTGAGACCTTTGCTTGTTTCGAAGAATGCGTATTATCTTAAAGTAATATCGTAAATTGGAGTTGTTTTTGGAAGTGTACTACGTTTGAGAAGCTTCTTGTTAAAACATTGTTATTTTGTAACCTTCTGGCATCACCTTACTTGGTTTAGAGATCATTAGTTTCTAAATGTAATCAGGAGGAAAGCGCAAAGGTAGCCCAATTTAATATTAAAATAATTTATCTTCGAAATCAAAAATATAACTTAGAGGGTAGATAATCTTTTTATTCCATTCCCAGACGTACTCCCAGAATCAGACAAATCTCTCCGGGAACTGTGTGCAATATTCAATATAAATGCCTTTACGGGGATTATTCGGAAATACCAGTAATAGCTGCTACCCTTACAGAATTTATTTGCAATGTTTCGAATATTGCAATAATTGTAACTCATGTTCCTCCCATATTTAGTAATTCCTACTATTTTAACTCTAATTAAAAGAAAAAAGTTCGTTAACAGTAAAAGAAGCAGCATATTATTGACAAAAATAATGAGTATTAATAAATTCTGACTAGCATAATTGTTTGTGGATTAAATTACATTAACCGCGTATGCATTAGACATTCACGATTATTGCCATAAATCTATCACAGCATTATCAATGTTGTCTACATTCGGATGGTGGCTTCAAAATGTCATACAAGAATCGTCGCGAGTATACACACACGCTATTCGTTTTAAGGAAGCTAATAACACATGTGGCTCGGATACGCGTGAGGGGCGTGCCGCAGCAAGGGTCAAGGCTCTCTTAATTCGATCGCAGATCATTTTTTTTCTCTGAGACTGTACTTACTCAACGCTAAGGTTCAACTGTTTGAGATTTACCGACTAAAGCAAGCTTCATTACGCTGATATTTTTGGGCGGGAATGCTACACGTACCTCTATTAGGATAACCATATGAAATACTGTGACATATTGCAGAGTATCTTGTTACCAAATTTTAATAAAGAAAGTATTGTTTGAAACGATACTAGTTAATTATAGAATATTTCTTTTTTGGTGTAATTCAATTTCATCGAGAAAAGTTTTCTAGTTTCATATCATCGCTTCTAGGCGTATTATTGAAATTACTAACGAAACTATGATGACTATCTTTAGAATTTTGGTATCTACAAATTGTACACAAGTAGCATTCGAAAAAAGATCCGGTGTAACTCTAAAAATTGTGAAATAAATCATTTTATCATACCATTTCATAATTTCTTACTTGGACTGGTTGTTCTGTAAGAGTTAGGGCAAATGAAAGGGATGTTCGCTTCATTCTTGACCAGCTTGTCTACGTTTTTATTTCCTTCAATAGCTTAGGGGCCCATCGTAAGTGCAATATAGTCAAATAAAATATTTACAGGGAAATTGTCTGCACAGATTCGTGTACAGAGTAGCTTTCAGCTGCTTTTACTACGATGACAAATTACTAATTAATCTTAAAGAAGAAAAAAAAACAGTTCTGATAGAAAATAAAACAGACAAAAATCGCTCTCTTAAAATAAAAAAAAAAGATCGGATTGTGATAGTAACCAAAACAGAAGAGAACATAATTTCCCTTAAAATTAAAAAATGCGATAAAATTAACAAAAACAAGAAAGTGTTTTCTTCTTTGTTTCTTGTTTATTTTTCCGACTTTAAGTGTTGTTTGATGAAGCTATAAAAATATCAATGTATACAAAAAAAAAATCATCCTCATATCACATGCTATCTATAGCACAGGCAAATCCATACTGACGCGAAATCCTTTGCAACACAAGCAAATAGAGATGTATTTATTCTTCAAGAACCAACAGTTTTACTTTTCGTTGTTTTACTGTTCTGTGGTAATGTGGGCATTACGTCCCAACATTAGCCTTACCATACACCTAAATGCCAATCCATTCCAACAGAACAATGTCCGCCCTCACATTCTGGTCGTTACATAACGATTTCTGCAAGAGGCCAACATCAACATTCTCAGTTGTCCTGCGTCATCGCTAGTCGTATCGACGATAGAATTTGTCTGAGATATCGCAAGTTGCGTAACTTTTGCGACAATTCACTAGCGTCCCGGTGAGGTAAAACCCTTTAAACGGGAGTTCAAAGAAGAACCGGAACGTCGGAGTTTGAAGAGTATGCACTCGAAAGAATTGGGGAGAACCCTGAAAACCGCACGAGCTTCCGTATGCAGCTATTTCACCCATACTATTTACGAGTGTAAAGTCTTAGTAGCGCTGATTTTTCTAAAGATGCAACTATTCATTTCCACAATGACCATCAATAGGCTGAAGAAAATCCTCACGCGATTGAACAACTAAGACATAAACAAATTTTTCATGCAACAACAGCTGGCATTGTTGGCGATTATTTAATATGATGAATTTTTTTATCAAACGCATGAAATGGGTCAAATTACAAACATTTCCTGGCAAATGATCCATCTGTCTTATTTAAGGACGTTCCGTTCGAAAGACGCATTGACTTATGGTCATATATGACGGTGCTCCACCACATTCAGCCTTGTTTCTAGGGAGTATTTAAGTGGGCCAATTGCGTGGAATAATCCCTACGCGACTAAGTACAGTGTAGTCCGGAATAGCCCCGGAATTCTTGAGCGAATTCGACAACCAGTGGTTCAACGTTGCGAAGCTTGTTCTGCTGCTGAAAGAGAACATTTCCCGCAATTACTCTAACGTCTAATCATAAATCGTGTATAATACGAAATCTGTACTTGTTTTAATAGAGATTGTTGCAATTTTGAAGGTAGCGCGTAACTTCGTAAGGAAGCATTTTTGGACACGTGAACTTTTTTACAATTTTGTTCCATACATCACGTTGATAAAGCTTGCATATGCCAGTATAACGGCATTAGCTTATGAATCTTGCCATTTTCCCTACACATTTAGCACTTGTAACAAAATTCGGTTTAAAAACATATTCTTTTACTGAGAGATTCGTTATTTTGTCACGTGGTTGCTTATAATTTTATGTTCAAAAAGGCGGTCAATCAACTGCGAAATAATAAGCCAGTAATGAATATAATAACCAAATTTTCAATTGATTCAAACTATATTATACCTCGTTACAACTTCACGAGTTGTAGGAAGTAAGTATGAATAATTCTCTCAACCGTAATTCAACGGCAAACGCTAGTGAAGCAAAATATAAATCCTTCCATTTAACCTTATTCATTTCAATATAATGCATGTCGATGCCGGGTATTTCTGTTGTTCATGACCGTACTTTAGACAACGTGTTATCATAAAGTTCGTGTGGTCGCCTGAGCAAATTACAGATGTTAACGATTATCTTCGAATCGTAAATACAGGCGTGAAGAACGCAGGCCACGAAGGCACCCACGGCGAAAAAATGCCGCTTTCAATTTTTGTCTCTCCCACTCTCGCACACTTACCCATAATGGTCTCGCTTACAATTAGTCACAATAAGAAATACCATGTTACTGTTCGTTCTACATATCATTGTGCGCTATCAATTACGCAGATTAATTATATTCCAAAGATAGATGTTATCAGAAACGTCGTCTCCGAATGAATCGCTGGGTATTAAATTGCACCCACTATTGATTTGAATACAAAAGAAATGATTGAAGGACGATCATTCTTAAAGAAAGATCATGTAGAGTGCCTCAGCGGGAACTGCATTGATCGATATATGAAAGAGTATACATTGGAAAATTCTGAAAACTTGGTGATATACGCTACATCTACTATTAAACTAGAATATGTTGAATCTAACACTTCCGGTTACATCGGAAATTGCTGTCAACTTTGTCATTTTCTCTATATATTATTACATCTTTCTAATTATACTATACAGTGTGTCCACGGATTTGGTGCAAACTTATACAACAGTGACCGTTGATACATTTTTTAAACTATTTTATGTTTTAGTTTCTTTTTATATATATTTTTAGATATTAAATAATTTAATAATATTCTGATTAACTAAAATAAATTCTTTATTATAAACAAAAGACTTTATGAAATATTTTCTAATGTATACAAATTCGAATGTTATAAAAAACAACAAATAGTTTATTTAACGTAACCTCCACCTACTTCCACACACTTTTCGACCCGATACCTAAATTCTCTGTAAACGTTCCTAAATGTTCTTATATCAATCTCACTAATTACTGTTCGTATTTTATCTTTTAATGGTCCCAAATTCGCATCAAAATTATTATTTTCGTACACTCTTTGTTTAACGTGTTCCCAAAAATAAAAATCCATCAGCGTTACATCGGGCGAGCGAGCTGGCCAACGAATAGGTCCAAAAC
Organism: Oryctes borbonicus; assembly: GCA_902654985.2. Classification (NCBI taxonomy): domain Eukaryota; kingdom Metazoa; phylum Arthropoda; class Insecta; order Coleoptera; family Scarabaeidae; genus Oryctes; species Oryctes borbonicus. The sequence goes on from LR736857.1 coordinate 12,869,543, forward strand.
GACAGATCCATCTTTCAGGAAAGTGGTCGTCAAGCCAGTTTCTAATTAAATTAGTTGAATGCGCAGGGCATCCATCCTGCTGAAGGTAAACTGCATCTCTGTTAATATCCTTTTTGTAACATATCGAAATAATTATGTTGATTTAAATTGTTTTCGAAAAAAAGGGGCCAATAATTTTATTGTTTCATCAAATTTCTTAAAAAGCTTTTTCAGAGAATTAATAGCGATATTAATGCCGGGGAATTTAACGTTAAATTTGTTGATCGCTGTTCGATATGAAATCAACAATAATTTGAACTTCTCAACATTTATATGCATACAGAAAGTAATCAGTGCATTTTGATATGTTTTCTAATAGTTTTAAGGCAAGCAAACACTTAACTTAACTTTTTTTCATAAAATGTAGAATAAAAAAGTTTTTCTCCTTGTGCACCAAATCTGTGGACACAGTCTATATGTAGATAAAAACAGGTCTTTCTATGAACGAATAATTATGAAGTTCATTACCCTAAGTAGCCCTAAGTAATCGAAAAACGCCAATTCACAGCATCCAATAGGGTTTACAAAAATTGACTAAGAACTACGTTTCGTTTAAATTCGTATGTTAGTTTTAGGACAACCAATTCAATGGTAGACTAGTTCGTTAATAATTAGACAATCAAGAACTTAAAGCAAAGTACATATATTTCGAAAAATTCAGATTAACCCTAATTTAATTAATTAATAGTTAATTAATAAATCGATGTTCATAACACCCTTCACCGGATTTTATTAAAATCGGAGATTTCTAATTAGAAATGTTTGATTACCCTGTAGCTGACAGTCGATAAGATTGGGTACATAATAGAACAAGTAATTTTTACATAACCGTTAACGATGTTTCCTAAAACATCCTTTCTATAAGCAAATTGATGATCTTAACCTCATAATAGCACCGACCTATTCTACATACGTATATAGAGAATATTAATACCTAATTTACAAGGTAACTAATGATTTCCCGTCAATATGGACAGGGATGTATCAATAGACCATTATCATTACGAGTTAACCGTTGTTACAAAATAAAACGGCACGGAAATTATTTCCTGATTTATTAACTCCAATACCTGACATTTCCTCCGTGCTAGATATCAAAGTCGAGCAGCGGTATTCGGTTGTCTTTTCCTACATCAAACAATATGACTTATGGTTTAATTAAAGTGCCGTTTGCTTACTTATTTAATATAAATTCCCGTACCGGTAATTGCAATTAATCTAGGGAGTACCTGGAAGTTCAAACACGACAAGTATATTGTTGCCAAGGTATTGTTATTAATGCCCTCGTTTTAGGCGAGTCTTGTTTGAAAATATAAAGTTCCCCTTATTATTTAATTTTTCAATATAATTGTATGCTGCTAATTATATCAAACATAAGTTCACTGCTTTAAAAACATCCTAAATATCCTGTTCGTTAAGTATATTTACTATTTACAGTTAAACAATTTCTAGAGCAGAATATTTACTTGTGTGATAATAAAACACATCCACATGTGTGTGCCACACATATAATATTTTTAATTTCTTTGAAAACTAGATTTGGATCAGTATCCATGTGTGAACGTTATACAAGAGTCCTCAGTCTGAGGATACTCTGCATGCAGTAGTCTTATAATAGTCGTAAATCTACGACCAGCCGACGTGACGGCTTGATTGTCATCTATTTCTCTCTTTTTCAAATTCAATGTGTCACTTATTAATACAGCGATCATGTTTACTTCAATGAGATGACAGACAACACTTTTGGGATCGCTTAATTACTCAATTCGTTGTCACAAATCCGTTGTCGCCGTCGCACTACTTCATAATTTATGGTTCGAAATGAGTCTATCAATTAGATATCTTAACCGTGAGACCAGAAGTAAGTGCTACAATGTGTTGCCAAGATAAAAAAAAAAGAACAACTCTCCATAAGGTGTCTTGGTCTTTTGTAAGTTAAACAATGACGCAGTGTCACGTTTTATTACATGCGGATTTTGTAGCGTGTAATCTCCAAGCATGGATTGAATGTTTATCTTATTATTAGGCCTGTGAGAGTTACACTTCATTTGACATACAATGGGTGGGCGTACAATTCCCGGCATACTGCCGACGAAATAGGAAATCAATTATTTCCACACAGATTAATATCGCGTGCCATTCTTTTGTGTGTAGACCAAAATTGGTTTAATTGTACACGGACAAATTTGGAACATCAATGACAAATAGCAGAACACGGAGTTATCGGTTTTCAACGAAACTTTTGTTGTTGTTATTTGCGCAACTGCATATTAATACAAATCATGCACCCAATAAGGTATGTATCTGTTATCTACTGTGAGATAATAACCCACATATGGCCGTTATTAATTTTCTGTTCATATGAAGACCTGCTTCTTTCCACACCTACCTAATTATGTATTCTAATATTATTATTCCCAACATCGAGGTTGCTGTAACTAGCTGCAGGCACACATCATGCCTTGTGACTTCAGTGTGTCCACTCGCTCGATGCTAACTTCCATCTTGTAGCAAGGAGCTCAGTTTTGTATGTGGAATTATTCTTTATTATTATTATCATTATCTTTGTTGCAGTTGTTTGTAGTGTAAAATGTCATCAAAAAGCCTAGAATGTAATAATTAGGAACCCCAAAAATGACAAATAGGTGGCGGATTAGAATAAACGAAGATATTTTAGTCATCATCATGGTCATCAACGGTGGGGTACTTTGGAATTACTTTTGACCAACGGGTCACTTGGAAGCGCTACGTGGAAGTATTGATATGGAAATTCATCGGCGCAGGAATCAACTGCTCGCAGTAATTTGAAGAAGCAGACCCGTAGCCATTGAAACAAAGCTTTTATTGTACAAGCAATGTTTACAAATAATATGCATATGAAGCCGGATAACATAGATCTCACTTGCAGAGACTGAAATCCCTCCGAATACTGTACTCAGGATAAACGCCACGATTAGAAAAGATATCGTCTCCAATTTAGCTGAAGATCTCCGGGAATCATCCAAGGAAACATGTAAACACGCAAAGAGTCTGAGAATGCGCATACTTTAAACTCTCAAGTCTTCATAGGTGTTGATTTCCTAGATGTATCAACCGTTAATCAACCCATCATAGACGTCCCTAATCCTGATAATGCGGGAGAGGACTAAGAATAAGTAATATATACAAATTAAAGGTGCGAATTCTAAAAACCGATATTACACCCCTACATACATAAACATCTATAAAGTTAAACGAACGTTTTTCTAGAATATATACAGAAACTTCAGAAAAAGTCAAAAAAACAGGTGAAAAGAAACGCACGAAGATTATATACCCCAAAGTATTGACTAAATAAACAAGAATATTAGGTCACATGGACAAAACTGATCAAATTTGCACCTAACAAAACAATCGTGGTGCTGTTATGAAATTCCCACCTGAAAGTGTCGCAGGAACATCAAGAATTATGCAATTTGGATTTTATGTAAGCTTAAATAGCAAATATGATAAAACGATTCTATACATGTCTGTATCTGCCCCCATATTGGACATTTTCAGACAAATGCATAATTTCAAATAGCGTCACAAGAAGTGCAAACTTCTTTATTTGGAATAGAAATTGCCCATATTTAATATGTATAATCTCTTGAATAATTCATTAACAGATTAAAATTGATAGTTCCACATAGTAAAAAGCATTTTTACTTCCGCACAAACAAAGGTTTCTTCAACTCGACCACTTGCTTAATAAAATTACGCTCTCATTATAATAATTGATGCACAGTTTTCATATCATAATTAATCAATAAATTAACCTATTTGCATCCACGATTGAAACGCAACAACATGTTATTACTACATTTGCATTTAAAGAGCACCTGTAATCGACCCTATACATCTATTAAACGTGTTTAGAAAGAGTTAGGACAAGATAAAGAATATATAAGAAAAATTTAAACTGACAGCGGAAACGCGAACAATGGATCTGCATTCGCATTGTGCTATTATCCTAATAAACTGTAGTGTCAATTTGCATTACCATGCACGGGATTACCTACGTATCCGGCAAAATGGAACGAAAACCTCCGGCAACCGCTCGCTATCACAATTCAACTGACTGGTTTCATCATTGTCATTCACTTCTTTTAGATATGATCCATACAGATTAATATTTTTAAATGCCTTTGATGTAAAAATTAGTTTTATAATATCAACCACAAATATCTTTAAAAGTTTAGTTCTCTGCAATTGCGTAATATTTCTGAGTAAGATATATCTCATGCCGTTTGTCAACTACAACTGATTTAATCTAGTAGAGATATAATCGAATATTTGGAAATAGTCTAATTATTTTGTAATCAGAGATACTATTTATTTTTGAAATTCGCCATCTTCCTTTATAAATTGAGGACGATTTCTTTGCTTCACATACGAGAATATCTCATGTACACTGCCGTTCAGTGAAGTTCGGTCATACAATAAAAATCTATTATATCACACTGTATACAATTATTAATACATAAAATTAGAAAAATATTAAGCATACACTCTCTTCTAAGGGATTAAAGCCATAAATTATTATGTAAAGTAGAAATATTGCGACAACCACAATAAAGTCCCTTTTATTATCATTCCAAGAATTTCTCGGAAGTACCGATCTTTTGAAACGGGTCGTTTTGGGAATTATTAACGAACAATACATTTAGGAAATATACCGCAGCTCCACTCTTGTTTATGTATCACAGGCGTAAACTTGCTTCATTTTACTGTTAAATGTGTGTTGATGTGCAACTGTCGTTTTTGCGCGAAAGTTTTAAGAAAATTTACTTCAAAATGGCACGTGGCAAGCCTACCAGTGTAGAAAAACGTTCACGCATTATTACGCTGTTTGAAGAAGGATATTCGGGGCGACAAATTGCTGAAAAAATAAATATGAGAAGTTCAACAGTAAATGATATCATAAAGCGATATCGGACAACTGGAACTATAGAAAATCGTGTTGGTCCTGGAGCATCTAGGAAAACAACAAAAGCTGAAGATTTGAGAATTGTATTATTAAGCAAACGCAATAGAAAATTAACAGCGCCACAAATAGCAGCCGAAGTCAATCGCGGCCGTGAAGAACAAGTTTCGGCGAGTACGGTAAAACGTCGACTTCAACAAGCGGACCTTCATGGACGCATTGCCATTCGAAAACCCTTATTACGTCGGGACAACAGAGCAAAACGGCTACAGTGCTTTGGAGTGACGAGTCAAAGTTTGAGGTTTTTGAGCAAAATCGACGAGTTTATGTCCGAAGATCTAAAACCGAAAAGTGATCCCGAACTGCATTGTGCCTACAGTGAAGCAAGGGCGTAGTTCTGTGTTAGTGTGGGGTGTTCCTCCTTTGCTGGGACGGGAGATTTATGCAGAGTGCAGTGTATCATGAGGAAGGAAAATTATTTTACAATACTCCAGAATCATGCAGTGCCATCAGGATTGCGTATAATAGGCCGTAACTTTACATTCATGCATGACAACGACCCAAAACACACTGCGTTAGTGTGTAAGAACTATCTAAAGGAGCAAGAAGAACAGCACACCCTGAAAGTAATGACATGGCCCCGACAAAGCCCAGATTTGGACCCTATAGAGTTGTTGTTTGATGAACTATGCCCAACTTCACAAGAACATTTACGGAATATTCTGCAACATGAATGGATTAATATTCCACAATCCGTTTTAACAAAACTTATCGAAAGAATGCCTAGAATAGTTCGAGCGGTGATTAACAGCAAAGGAGTTTTTTTCGATAAAAAAAAAATATAATGTTCAGTATGTTATATTAGGCCGTAATAACTTTTTATTTATTTATTTTTGTCTTTTTTACCTGTACATACAATAAAATTGCATTTTGTTTTTGATTTCGTTTGTTTCTGTAACCTTTTCATGTTTTTTACCAACCGACCGAACTTCTCTGAACGGCAGTGTAAATATCTATTTGAAAATAATGAAGGATGGTTCAAATTTTGAATCCATCATCGGGATAGACATTATAAAACAAGATGTATTACATATCTCTTAAAATCTGCACTGATGTTGAGTACATACAGTAAGCGTGTAAGGTTATCTAGAGAAATCGAGGTGTAGGGAGCACGTATCTGGTAAAAGCGGCGTTATTCGTAGTACTCGATAAGTACTTTCCAACGCTGTATATGCAATGTTTGCACCTTGCAACAACCCAAATTGAATGACGTACACAGAGGGTTACTAATAATGTAATTGAAAATATAACGCCCATATTCGGAGTAAGAATGTTATATGTAAGTAGAAGTTACTATTAAACTACAATAAACAACACCCAATTTTTTATGACGCCTTCTAACGATTAGTGGTAGTAAATATAAACGGCTTAATAAACCATTAATGGCTTCATCCCACTTAGAAGGTAATAATATACACAACTAAGCGTTGGTAAGTTCCTCTTGGACAAGTTGCAAGAATTTTTATATTTCAGATAAAGATCTTGGGTGACTTGGGCGTATTAACTGATCACAAACTTAAATTGTGCATTAAGAATTTTACAATTTAATACGAAAGAATTCGCAACATTCCACTAAATTATTCCACAAGATAAGGTACCAACACGACTTTGTTAATTAAGGAGCCTGTGATGGGGGCACCTAGTATTTTCTTTTTTATTTTCAGTAATAAAAATGGAATTTGCCACGTACCTAAGCGAAGCTCGTAAACCATTTCAATGCAGTTTACATTCGTCTACTACAGCTGCTAATTATATACAATTTTAGTTATACTTATATTCACCTGTTGTGTTAATCATGTCAACGCTTATTACCTCGCTAGCTACTTTAATCCACTTCTTTTGGTTCTTTCTGCATTGTACTATTAGTCATTGCTACTACCCTATGCAACATCTTCCCCACTATCTAATTGTAACTCTCAATAGAATCTCCAGAAAAGCACCAAACCTGTGTTTCAAAAGTGCTATCTTAACACTTTTTTTCTGATTTTAAAAAGTAAAACCTTTACTATTTCGGATACTCAAAATTTAACTCCTGTGGGGCGCCGATTAACGCACATAACTCGTTTCAAGACTATGTTCGTTAATTGCTCCTTAACTGATCATCGCGTTGTCATAGATTTTTATGGGAAATTAATTAATTCATTCTGAAGGTCCTAAAATTACAACTCTTCGTTTATTTATTGCCAAAGTAATATATGAGGTTCGTTCTCAAAGCATCCCGCCATAATTTGTTGTATGTAGACAAATGAGTCTACTGAAGCGTTGCTTATGCGTATGCGATTCTCTGCGAATTCTTGAATTTTTTCGTTCCCACAAAAGCCGCTAATCGCTGATAAACCGCCAATGTGTGAAGAAGAGTATTTTACAAAATGACAGGGAAAGAAGTTTATGTGTTTATAAGCGCGATTCAGAAGCTAAATTACAGTAGTCATAATGAAAGGATCAAGAATTCCCGAAGCCAAAAAAACAAAGCGGGTTCGCAGCAAAAGTGACCGCGACCATCACCAAGCACTATTACCAAAGGTTCTGTGAAGTGTTCGTGCCGTTAAGAGATGCAAACGACTGTACTTGTGGGCAGCAACACGTTTCGTCAGAATCCCTGTGCTTCCAGCATTGTTCCATGTAATTTTTGACCGTTCCCAGAGCTGCAAACGGCAATGAAAGAGACTATAATTCCAGAGAAGACATCATGCAGAATGCAACGCACTAACTGTGCGCCATCTCAACAGAAACGTTCCGCGTTGCTCCCGACAGTGGCAATACCGTTGGGAGAAGTGTGTAGCAATCCGAGGGGACTTTGAGAAAATTAGTGTGCGATTGTTGTATATGAGCACGTGTATTATATATTATTAAAATATTAGAAGCTGAATATTTTTTAACAAACATATATTTACATTAAGGCTTAAATAAAAAAATTACATATTAGCCAGTTTTAGGCTTTTCTGTTTGTGAAGCATTAAAGAACTGGTCCAATGTTGACTTCCTTTCTCTTTCTTTCAATTTTATGACTTCCAAGGGTAGTGAACGTATACCAGGATTGCCAATTCTTATCTTGCCAACTGGTATCGGGTGTCGTGTGCTGCGTTGTGTTTTGGTCATTTTACTTCCCTCTTTTATTGTTTAAATACTTTTCATTACTTTAATTTTAGCTTCTGTATTATTGCTTGCTGTATTTGTAAGTAATTGGTGGAGAAGTGTGTCAATTCATGAAAATGACGGACAGGCATTGTGCAACTGCTAAGTGTAGAAACAATTCCATCGCAGTTTTCACGAAAATAAGAATATGATTTCGAAGATTATCATGGAATAATAGGTTGAATGCTGTCAATGAGCAGAACACAGTGAGCAGATCAGCAAGTTTAATCTCACTTAATTTTTGAAAAGCGAATTGCAAATGAGACTTACAAAACGAATTACTCAAGTATTTACGATAAGTGACCGTTTTTGCAAAGGTTCAGGAGTTCAAAGGTTAGAAGAAACATTAACGCATGTTCTATAATTGCGGGGTAATATTTGTTATAGATTTGTCCACACAAACGGAGCGCCTTTTTACATCGAAGAAATATGTATTAAGTTAAAAAGTAATTCTTCTAAAAAGGGACTAATCACCTCGTTGTTCAAATAAAATCACATTCTTCAACAGCTCTTTCCTAGTCAACTTTACATAAATACAAGCACACACTGTTTGCTACATATCGTATTAGTTAAAGTACAACAAACGACGATAGTACGTCTGTTAAGAAAGACAAAGCATTTGGTTTGGAGTTAGTAAATTTATCTCTGGCCATAATCTTCTTATAACTTTATATACTTAGTCCAGCAATGGTGGTAGGCCATCCATATAATAGGATTTGTCGAACTCTGCAATTTTCAGCAATAAATTGACGTGAACTGCTTTCCGCCAAGCCAGTTTTTTTTAATTTAGAAAAAGAAAGAAGTCATAGGGGCAAGTCTGGCGAGTATAGCAGATGAGACACCAATTCGTACCGTAGCTCGATTAAGATTATGCCTTACGAATCCCAAAGAATCGTTGCCATAAGTTTTCCGGCTGATGGACTCCTCTTCGTCTTATTTGGCGCACGTTTACCGAGAAAAATTCATTTTGTCGACTGGCCTTTGGTTTCTGGTGTGTAATGACGTATGAGATCTCATTCACAATCACATAATGCTACAGAAACTTTACTTTTATAGGTTATCAGGCGTTCCCGTTTTTGAACAATCGTCAGCAGACAAACACTGTGGTGCTTCTCGTACCATCCTCGTATACAATGATTTAGGCCTTTTAGTACAAGAAATTTATATATTTAAAAATATTTTTCTTAGTAAATTTTTAAATACCGCGGACTGTTTGTATTGATGACTACAGAAAGAATTATATTGGCTTCAGTTTTCAGTTTAATTAAAAAAGTTAGGAAGAGATTGTGCATTTTAAATAGTTATAACGAATGTAATGGAACGTGGGCGACGTCACAACCGACTTGATAATTGGTCACTTGGAGCAATCCTTGTAATGTTAACCTTGTGTCAACTTAAAACCCTTGCTTTGACATCTTCCAAGCCTCTGAAAAAATTACTTAAAAAGAAAATGTTCAACTAATTTTAGCAATAAGCTCAACAGCTGTTATGAAACTAACTCCGTCCCATCTTACTCCATAAAATGTTTGTGTCTTAAAAATCTTAAAAACCTACGACTCCACACAAATATGACATAATTAGCTCTTGTTAATTTGTTGTTTTGTTGTTGTTTTTACCAGTCACAAGGAAACTTAAATTGCAGAGATACATATGCGCGATCTGTGCTAAACGTTTTATTAATTTACAAAATGGTATACTCCCGCATATTATTAAATAGCTTAATAAAATCAACCTCAATTCTACGCCATAGCTGGTTTCTGTCGGCAAACAAGATTAGTAGGCTGTAATTGCTAATATACAACACAGTCTGTCGCAGATCGTCTCGCTCCTGGTTCGGCTTATTAAGCATGAATTACGGCCAATAAATTTCCAATTTCTTTGAGCGAAATGAAAATCGTTATGGGACTAGGGACATAAACGCGATGATTTTATCGTCTATTTGAAATCGCTTCATGACTTTTTTGTGGTGTTCAACAGCTGTTAGCTATGTGATGCTAAGCGGTTATGTTCAAGATGGTTCCATAAAGTAGCATCCATATCTTATATTTCTACTAAATCGTGTTAATAGTTACTGCAATTGTCTACTAATTTCTTACGGTCCAAAGATCATCTGTAAAATTTATAATTAATAATATTAAGAACAGCAACTTTTCTGTATTTTCGTTTATTTCTAATTATACAACAATTAATAATGTTCAAACAATGTTAGATCGTTATTTAACGTTGTTTGTCTGCTTCTCCTTTTCTAAAAATAAGACATACAGAAGTGGATTTTGTGACAATGTGTTTAAAATAATTTACTTGCTTAATCTCATACTAAAGTGACGATTTTCAATTATTCTACGCTTCCTTTCGAAAGTTACATGGTTTCGTACATCGAAAACTCGTGTACTCCCGAGCCACTTGTTGCCATATTCACATTTTGGAATTGAAATTTGACAGTTTGACTATTGTTATGATTATTATGTTTAGCAACGAATTCATTGGGCCAATTTAGGATCACAAGAGACAATTTTCTCTTCTAGCCAACTTTGCGTAACAACAGAAACAGATTGCTAAAATCTTTATTGCTGCATATCGTCACATTTTTTAAGTTAAAGTATAACACATGTGATTAAAAACGTAGGCTTCCACGGCCAAAGTCAGTTGAAACTAAACGTGTTTCGGGTTTGAACCGTGTCATGTCGTTGGTTAAAATAAAACTCGACGTTTTGCCCACAATCGTATGGAGCTTCTTCAGGAGAGTGATGGCAACAGTTTGGAAACAAACATATGGAAATCCGTCATCCGTAATAACTCATCTCCGCCCAACCAATCAGCGACAGGTCCCACCCACCACCGGCATAAAAGCGTGCTGCTCCCCGCGTTCTTCGCAGTTGGTTTTCGCCTCTGGCATGGTTCACATGCTGAGTTACCGTGCTAACTGTTGCCATCACTCTCCTGAAGAAGCCCCATACGATTGTGGGCGAAACGTCGAGTTTTATTTTAACCAACGACATGACACGGTTCAACCCGGAACACGTTTAGTTTCAACATGTGATTATCGTCAGATTTTCCTTTCGATTACCTTCCCAAGAATAGGGTGTTCCATATAAAATAAGAAAGTTGACATCACTTGCGGTGACACCGCAAATACAATTGAACCTCCGATAATGTAAAAACTTAGTTTATGAAAAACAGAAATCGACCTATTTTTAATTAAAACGCTAGCTAGGGGGGGGGGGGGGATACTTTAGGACCTCACTGTATAATAAGTACCTGTATGTGTGTGTGTGGTCGTTTAATCATCTATCCAAGATGTGGGTGTGTCAATATGTATTAATAGCCTAAATGAGTGATTCATTATAAAACGCTACATGTATATAGGAGTTTCTTAATTATTCAGCTTGTCACAAAGTCAACGTTTTCAATACGTGCAGCGGAGTAAGCCATAAGAAACTTGAATTTATTTATAAGATCTATAGCTTGCGTACATCAATACGTAGATGCATATAAATTGGCGTATGATACCTTTTTCTATTTAAAACTCAGCATGTTTTGCATAGAAATCCATTTAAAATTCAGTTCATAAACTACGTCTAATGAACTGGATGTTTTCAAACACGGGGTCCGCTTAATTATTGTAATGCAAAAACAATATTTTAATCCAATTAAAATGCTACGTGATTACCTTAAACGAATGTACTTAATTTTTTTCGCATACAAGGAGAGTAACTTACGGAACTCTGCTTTCACATGATGCTAGGATAGCATGGATCTGAATGTTGAAATAGTTTGTTTAAATTACCGTAGCGTTCGTGGATTAAGCTGATTAAAGCTACAATTGCAAAATAGCATTTTGAAAAAGAGTACTGTATGGATCAATGAAAATTAATTCTAGAAACGTCGACTACAGGAAGATGCAAAATGTTAATCAAGCTTTCATATGTGTACTAAATTAAAGTAATGCTAACCATTAAGGAATTGATTTACTTATTGATGTAATAAAGTATAAATAATACTGAACAAATCAGTAAGCAAAAATGCTATGATTGCAAGATTATATTCTATTTGTAACACTCTTCACTTCATAGTTGCAGGTGTAAAAATAAATATCTGAACCTGTAGTGCATCAATTCGTCTCAAGGTGGACTTCACTTTAGCGATCGCCACTTGCGCAATTAAAATTTTTCAAGTTTTACCTTCCTAAATTTATTAATTCGAAGAAAGATTTATGCATTATAGGGCTAAGTGGTCGAAGTGCGCAGGATGCAATAAAAAAAGAGATTAATTTAAAAAAGTACGTATATTACATTAGAAGTAAAATAAACAATAATATTGCAATAATAATAAAGTGTGTTGAATAGAAAAGTATACAAACTGCCAAAAATTATAGAAACAATATTGATTACTGGCTACACGTTCTGTGAGGGCAGCAGGGATCGACTAACACGTAAATTAGTAATACTAACAATAAATTTAGGCTACCATCATTCACCATTCACCAAGCACAGACGAGCGTTTCACCGTTATACGGTTCGTCCATACATGTATTTACAAACTTTTTACACGTACCATTTGTCGATTGGCACCTTCCACAAAGGCTCACTGATGAGTTGTTTAACGGCGAAACGCGCGGTTATGCATGGTGGATGCCAGTAGACCAAATTGATTATTAGTATTACTAATTTACGTGACTCATTAACTGTTAGTTCATTCCTGCTGACCCCACAAAACGCTACGCACTTCTGTAGAGATTGTATGCGAAAACTTCGACAATTTATGCTCTCATCAATAATAATAATAACGATGATAATAATAATAATAGCAACAATAATAATGATGACCTACAGATGCGCGTTTCGCCGACGTACGGCTCATCAGTGCACATTTGCGGAAGGTGATAGTCAATCGACTAGTTGTATAAATAAGGATAACGTGGAAACATATGTGTTCACAACAAATCACATGATTTGTTGAAATATTTGCAAACAACCTCTACAATTGTGACCAGGGATTGCTGCCGTCATAGGTCGTGATGCCAGCGATCCCTGGTTGCAACCGTAGAGGTTGTTTGCAAATACTTCGACAGATTACAAAATTAGGGTATATTTAATTATATATCCTCATCTACATTCGATTCCACGTCACAAATAATAATAATAAAAACAATAGTAAGCTCCACTACCACAAACCTGTCATTTTTCGTGAAGTCTTCAACGTATAATGCGCCTAAAGCTCCGTTTTCAAAGAGGCACATCATCAAGGAGAACACCAAGACATAAAAGGTAATAGCGGAACACATACTTACTTCTTCTTAGGTCGATGTTTAGTGTATATACATAGAAAAATAAAGAAAATAATAATATATTTATTGCATTGAAATTGCCATGTACTAAATAAATGTACATAATTACAAGCAGTCTCAGATTGATTCTGCTGTCTAACGGAGCTTAAAAACTGAAACAAGCGGACAAAAATATCTGCAATTCTAAACTTAACTAATCGGAATAGGACTTTCTTTCCACGAGAATTAAAAGCGCTTTGTATATTATTTACTATGAAAATAACCGTTTAAACAAAGTTATCCTAAATATTACTGGTGATATTAATTCTTTAAATCTCGTGGTAATATTATCTACATCCGCCCGAAACCTAATCTTTACGTACAAGTATGTAACGTAATCCTCTCAAATTATGTCAACATTTTTAATTCGAATCTATTTTTGATATTTAACCACCCAACATCTTCAAATTTATATGAGATGTTCGTATTTCCTAATACTAAATATATTGTTAACTCCGGATTTACGTTTTTAATAATTGACTTGATTGTGAGATCTGTCTGTAATAGAAAATTAAACAATTCTTTAGTATCTTTAAAATTATATTTCTTTTGACAAAATTTTGAATATTTTTTAGACAATGACCTAGCGCAATCTCCAACCGATAGTTATTACAATATTTTTGAATAAATATGGCTAATCGAATTTTATAATTTAATTTTAAATTGAATTTTCGTTTTCATTCTTCAGTGGATGCTTAACTTCGATGTACGATCTTCAAATTCTGGACACGAAGCTGCACGCACCATTTACAATCGAATATTCCTTTCTTCGATTCTAGATCTGTGAACAATAATTTCGATGTTAAAAGGTCAAAATGAACTTACTCTGTGAAGTTTTAAAGTTCTCCGCTGAAATAGTTTTATAATAACTTGAAACTTTAAATACTTATTTATCAAGAAATTTTGAAAATAAGTGTCTTGTTGTCCAAGCTTATTTGTCCCATCTGAGCTTTTTTTTCAATTTATATCCATAGATATTCCTATTTGAATGAAGTAACATCCATGTTGACTTTGAAACTCATTGAAAATACTTCTCGCTTCTATGGTGACGATATCCCAATTTCCAGGCACGTTAGTGCCAGGAACAGTAAAGTAGAATGAATAGCAGTAGGCTTCCATAAATACATAATTTTCAAATAAAGAAAAACTTCGTTTGTCGCACTAAAAATTGTTTGCTAGACGCTTTTCTTTTAACAAAATACTTCGTGCCAGACAAAGTTGAAAAACTGTAATAGAGGAAATTGGAGGGAGAAGATCATCAATACTGCTTTGCCTCGTAATAAAATGGAACTAAATGCAAACAAATGTTAAAATAAAACACTTTGTAACGTGAGTAAAAAAATCATACCAATACAACGCAAAATTTCGTTGGATACACTAATCTTGGTGGATGTTTTCTGGGGAAGTAGCAAGTTGGCAAATACACTTTGAATTAATCATTTGACGAATTATTTTTTTTTTTCTAAATCAAAGAACACTACCGATTTAGAGTTCTCTCTAAGGCCTTCGGTATTAATTTTTACCTTCTAATAATTATCATGACATAATTGGACTGTATTTCCTACAAATAGAGGAATGCATACCTAACGTGTGCGGATGCAATCATCGATCAAAGTATTAATCCTGCATGCAGTGAGCACCGGAGACGGAAGGTAGCATCTACTGTTCAATATTTTATAACTGCTAATTGTTACTAGTGTCTATGCAGAATATAGCGAATTTTAAGAATTTAAATAATAAGAATAGTTGAGTTGGGGTATATAACAAGTATAAAATAACGAATAAATGAAACAATGAAATATTGTTAGCCATTACATGTTTATTAATTTAAATATATTACCCTATTAATAAATATTGAGACAAATTGATATATTTTCCCAAAATCCCGACATTCCATGTTAAAATCACAACACAAATCTCTATTGTGCGCGACGCGCTACCCCTTAGACACGCTGACCTTGAAACAAAGTATACTTTACCCTGGGCCTGTTACTAGACCAAGACCAGACAACCTCCCACTGGCGTTGTTCTCTAGAATTAGATACTTTTACAACGATGATGGTTTATTATAATGACAGACTTTATTTTAAACCAATTACACGTTGTAGACAACGTGAAGGAAGCCAGTTTTATTGTTCTGAGGGTACACTTTAGTTAAAAAGTATTGAGTGCACCCACGTATTTTATTTTAGTCTAAAATATTTCCGCGGTTAGATTGTACCGTGAAGTAAATACACTAATTTTATTATCCTACATAATTACAATTTAAATTTTCAATTTGATAATATTTGGATATTATATACGTTGAATTTAAATAGCCTAATGCTGATACTTGAATTTAATGATTTGTATTATTTATTTTTCATTCTTAAAAAAGGAGTCCAATGAAATTAACTGGGAGATGTAATGAAAGTCTGCAAAATCTAATTCGCAATAATAATTTCTAACAAAAATATTAAACAGGCTGTTAATATTGGAATTACGTCATCGATGTCTATAACATCATCTAGATTAAGACATACAATCATCAAGCAGGTTGTAAATGTTTCAGTACGGAAGTCTTTCGTCGGTACTCCTGTGGATATGCACAGACAGACAAAAGCGAATCGTTCCAATAATGATTTAAAAGAAACGCACATTATTAGGAGTTATGAAATAAATAATTTGAACATATCTGAAAACCAAGGAAAAGAACAAAATTCAAGGAAGAAACGAAGAGGATCTCGCAGAACTATATGAAAATAAAACGGTAGCGGTAACGAAAAATTCTTGATAATTTAAGTTCACGATTCATTTCATTAATATATTGATTCATATTTTGGAATAATTATTGAACAACTTTAAAAGAAATAATCAAAATCATTAAAAAGCTAGAATTTAAAAAAAAAAACTATATTTTGTTATTTAAATTTTATAAATACGTGTGCCAAGCTGATATTAAAAATAAAGAGAGCGGTTATTTTCGCATTTTACTTTAAATATTTCAAAGTAATTCACTTCAGCAATAATACATTTGATAATTTCCTCCTTCCACTTCTTAAAAACGGCCAACCAATCTTCTTTTGGAATACTTCCAAAATACTGACGAATTCCAGTATTAATTTTTTTCCTGATTCGAAAATATTGTACTTCGTAAATACGATGCTGCCATACTCATGTTTACTGCCGACAAATGTGTAGTAACAAACAGCTTAATGGAGGCGAAATCAATCCCAAGATTCTGAACGCTGAAGAAATGTGAATATAGTGCCAAAAGAAATTCCAAGATCATGAAAGATCAGAGACCGTCGAATAAATTTTTTAATCATCAGCATAAGCTAATGCAGAGCAAGTAAGTGATTTTGGTAGATCATGCATATAAAATGAGAACAATAACATTCACACGACTTGTTTGACTCCGTTAAAGCGAATCGGTTGTTTGTCATTATGTGTGTTTCCTCGTCTTTATCCATACACAATTCAATCGATAAGTAGGTACGTCGAAAACTGCAAAAACACGTTTCGTCACTTGTTACAATTTTGGAAAAAAATTTGTGTACACTTTGCTTCAAAAGAGTTAAAATTTCATGACAAATTTTCACATACTCTGTTTTTTGAAAGGTAATCTGGCACCATACAGGTGTACGATTGTCTTAACTGTTGAGAATCCCACCTTGGGTTGTTGCCCTACTGAATTTCTTTTATTTTCTTGATAATAGCAATATTCTCTTTGGTGACGGTTGTACGAAAACGTCCTGCTCCTTTCTGATCCCAAATAGAATTTATTTCAAAATCTTTATACCAGCGCTAAATTATAGCCAAAAAAGGTGCTTTTTCATTAAAGCTTGAATCTAAACTACCCTTGCACTCATAAACGCTTAATACCTTTTTTTGAAATCATAATAAATCATGATTTGAAAATGATTTCTACTTATGCCTAGCACTTGAAAAAATTAAAAACTTCAATTCTAACTAACTCAAATACAACAACTTAACTTCAACAGACAAATGCAGAGTTGCCCTAAAAAATGTAAAAAAGCTTTCTATCGAAGACAATATGAAAATTTGGCGAATAGAGTAAGGTAAAGGAAGCATCTCGACAATTCGCGTAGTAGGTTCGTCTAGATTCCAACATGATCGTACTTATATTTTTAATCATGGTAATATATGTTACACAGATACAAAACTATCTACTTCGGAACGTATTATACCCTGAAATATAATTTTCTGAAATTGTCATTTAGAGTTTAACGCTCAAACTGACAACAATTAATAGTAAACCTGCCAAATGACAACACCTATACTATGCTTGCTTTAGCTCAAAGATTAAATTAAAAAAGTTAATGTTTTGTGTTAGTAGATAATTGTAAATTATTATTCGTTTGTGTATAGAACACTATCTATATAGTCCGTCTAGAAAGTATCCGGAAAACAAAAAGCACAGCTATAATTTGCCGGTATATATTTTTATTACTTGAATAATAAAATCGCAACCAATAATTCATCTCATTTACTAATACAATCTCCATTTAACTGTAAACACTTAACTAAACGTTCAGGTAATCCCGAAACAAGGTCAACGGTATACTTTTCGGTGATAGTAGTCCAGGCTTGTAAAACTGACCGAATCAAATCTTCTTCATTTCGTGGTGCTGCTCGTTCTACTTCAATTTTCATTAGTCCCCATATGTTTTCGATGGGACTAAGATCCGGGGAAGCTGCTGGCCATGGAATTGTTGTCAAGCTTTGTTCTAGCATCCAAGCTTTAGTGTAGGCAGAAGTATGGCATTATCCTGTTGAAAACGCCACCCTTCGGAATATAAAGCACGAGCTGTTTCAAGAAGAAAGCCATTAAGAATTTCACAATACTTTGCACTATTAACGATGCCATCATTATACAGAGAGGTATAGCACCACGCTGAGAGATTGCTCCCCAAACCATTATTTTTGTGGGAAATTTAGAATTTGAACGGTAACATTTTCTCTCGATAGGATTTTTAAATGATTTGCGCCAAGCTGAAAACAACTTTATTATTTAACTCTATTCTTCGTTGCTTAAGTAAAGCTGTCACTGCAGGGATTTTTTTTGTTTTCCTTGATAAGTAACCTTGTCTTCTCAGTGAAATGCGGATAGTTTCTGGACACACTCTTATTTGACGTTGATTTCCAAATCTGTTAGCCAGTTTTCGAAACCCTAGGCGCGGGTTTTGTCGTCCTAAAATCACTAAAGCGTTTAGATTGTTTCCGCTAATCTTACGCGGTCTTCCAGAAACTGATCCATGGCTCATATCTCTCCTATTTTTTATCCTCTTAATTGTCTCATATACTGCACCTTTTCCGAGTTCACTCAATTGCACTAATTTTTTAACGTTTCGAACACCTTTTCTACACAAATATTCCACCAACTTTCTTCTTTCTACTTGCGACATTATTTTACAAATATTAAGCCTGTTGATAATCAACAATATTTGACAGCTGGTGTTGTTATATGATTTTTGCCATGGTCTACAGTCGGTACAACCTACTTGATGCATTACTTTTGTCTTAGGATGTAACAAAAAAGAAATATATTAAAATTAAGAAAAATAATAAATTCCGGACGGAATTTATTATTTTTAGACGGACGAAAATAGACGGACAATATATTTTAAGATTTCCCAGGATGTGCTACGATTATGCTAATATCTTTCAATAACTATTTTGAAAGCTACCGCACAACAAACGTTTGTGTGCCTTGAAACACAATAGTAAAAGGTATACTTTGGGATATGATTAAGTTATACACAAAACAGGTACCTGTTCATCCTATGGATATTCCTCTAATATTTATTACAGATGCCTAGAAGTAAGTAAAATAGAAAGAAGAAAAAACGCATCCTCAGGTCGTAATAGCAGCAGCTTTGTAACTTAAGATCTTTAAATCTAGATTTTGTAGGCATTTGACGAAATATGATCAAAACAGTAGGACCCATTTCTGCGTTTAAAACTGTGAAACTAGTATTTGCAAATGCACGTGAAGCTACATTAATCCTATATTTCATTACGGACTGTTAACTATTAAAATAAGAAAATTGGCGTATAGTTATGCCAACGACAACAATATAAAGCATACACATAGTTGAAAATAAAGAAAACAGCTGTAATCAATTGGCTAAACTGCTTTAAGAAGCATCGAGATTCGCATCATTCTATAAATTGGAAAACATGTCGAGATTTACATTTTCAGCACAGAAAGTTGTCAATATGATAATACCAAGAAAATATGACTTGTTCTGGACAATCATAACAGTCACATAAATCAAAAGGCAATGCTAGAAAATAGTTTACTAGATATATATAGAGCTCGGCATCGTGCAAGAATTAGAAGAAGACCAGGAGTTAAGTATTCGTAATTTCATATTCGTCTAGTAAAAATGCAATTTTGTGGATAAGGTCATACAAAAAACGAGAATTAGAAAGTAATCTGCATCGAATAATAATAATATGTAATATATAATAACGAATTAAAAAATTTAAATAATGAATGATAACTGGAGGAACGGAAAAAAGACGCCAGTAAATGGTTTTTAATGTCAAATGTTTTCGTCTTAACTAACACATATTCCAAAGATCACGTGATCATTGTACCTCGGGATATTTCCCAATATTTAGAAAAATCTGTACAACTTTGATACCTATAGTTTCTTCTGTTTCCTTTTGGGATATTTGAATGAATATTTATACGTAAGATATAAAAAGACCTATGACTATATTTTATTATTAGTTTTGTTGAATATTAGTTATAATATACGCTTAAGTAAAACCTGCTGTAGAATAAAATAAATGTTGCGGTAATAACTTGATACACATTGCCTACTTCAACGAAATAGATATATGCAAGTAAAATATGAAGTAGTAAAGCATAATGGAACATGTGCATGTTCTTGTTAACTATCAATTTTAAGTTTTCATTAAGTTTTACTGCATATAAGTATAGCTTTTAAAACATTCTGTTTAAAGTTTATGCATCATATTTAAAGAAAACATTTATTGCTGAATTATAAGTTTAACATATTCGCTATTCAGACAACATTATTAACATCTCTAGCAGATGTTAACTGGTAAAACACGCGACAGTTACCCGTAAAGATATGAAATTTACACCTACTGTGTTGAATCCTTCGAAACCTTTTTACTTTAACAACTTGCCCACCTTGCTTGCCCCATTTCAAGTTTTTTCTTATTGTAATACGTGCATTTAGTCGATCCTCGAATAATGATAGATTCCCATTAAAGCACGGAGACCTTCTACTCTTCAAATTAATATATAAAATTATTATGTAGGAGTGAATATCCATCTATAGTGCCAATAAATAATAAACTATTGAGTACCATGGGAGTTGTGCCTGAAAATCAACGAGATTAGAGAGTATCTATTAATATAAAGCACAATTACACATGTTCTGTGCATTATTCTCATTAAACCATACGAACCACGAATTCGCATATTATTTCATTAAAATGATTTCAAAAAAGTATGTTAATAGCAGTACCAAACTAATTACCTTCATGTAGCTGGCGGATAACTCCTTTTATAAACAATATTTAATTACCAGTCTGCGGAGATACATAAAAATATGGAAAATTTAATTAAACGAAACCCGTGTTTGCACGTATGTTAGGCGTTTAATGGAAAGTTAATTAAAATAATTGCACAGGTTGCCAACAATACGCGGTATAATGCTATCCTGTAGATAAAGTAGATCGGAAATGGTTAACATAGAAACTTAAAATTAACCAATATCATTAAGAAGTAAATAGGTAACATAATACAGTTGTGTAGAACATATTTGTCATATGCGTGTGGATCTTAAGATAAGCTAATAGAATTTATGTGTAATTGCAAGTTTCAACTTAGTTTACTATTGCATATAAACTATACGTACACTTCTAATTAATTTCTTTTATTGTCAAGCATTTATACTCTACTTCTTAGCTAAGAAGCAAGGATGTTACGAATCCCGTTAATTTAATTAGTTTAAGACTGAGTTAACGAGTACAATAAAATATAATCAGGAACTTCATCTTAGGATTTCATTTAAAGGAACAATAATGCGTTATTCGCATCTCCATGCTAAAAGACACGCTGGTAAATGACATATACCTGAAGAAAAACGTTGAAAAATGCGGAACACTTTTGCGGAAGAATTTTTGATTAAATTCAATGAATACACAGTCTGTAAAAACACAAAGTAAACACACATCACCGCTATCTCCCTTATTATCAATTCTACAATGCATGGAAGTATGTTAAATTAGCAAAGTATGCGGAGACAAATGCGATGCGAAACTTATTACGAAAACATCTTCAATGTGACGAGAATATATTGTACCAATAACACACTGATTAGTAGTTATAAAGCAAATCGTTTATTAAATATTTTTGCAATAAGTTGTCACACTAGTCTAATATTACACATCAACTTGAACTAACAAAAATATATCTGCACTTAAAGCATGCAGTAGTATAACCCTAAATTATAATTTCTACAATATATCCGTGATGTAATGTAGTTTTTTATTTGCAGAAATTTTTGAAAACGTGTGTAGGTAGCAAATCATTATTGGACTTAGCGAAAGCTAACTGATATATTTTATAATATGTATTTACGCCGGTTGTGAACAATTTTTTAATTAAAACATATCTCTTTCTGTTGGCAGCATAATCCTCATTTTATACTAAACTTAGAAATACGATAATTCCACATCAGATGAATATACTAAGTATTTAATTTGGTAAGTAATTTATCGTTACAGGCATTTATTCTGACGAGGGATAAATGCTAGCAAATGGAAAGCTATATAAAGGATCACTAAAAATGATAAGCCAAATGTATAAAGTAGAAAGAAGAAACTCTGGAATAGCACGTCAAAAAATTTTCATCGGGTACGCATTGGAGTTTAAGCCAAACTTTCCTGAGACAGAAACCTGTCCGAAGGAAATTATCGATAAGATCAAAGAATGAAATCGAATCAGGAAGGATTTCCAGCGAACTAGATACCCACCACTTAAAGGCGCTCACCGCTGCTTAAGCAAGGAGATTGAGAGAGACATCGAGGCGCACATACTGCAGAAATGAGACAACTTTGCTGCCAAGACCAGCCAAGAACGAGACCCCGACAGGGTCCCTAGAATCCTGAAGCAAAACAGACGGACTCAGAAAAGAGCACTTGCGTCCACCATTCTCGGCCAACGGTGCGCAACGATCCAAAGCAGCAGAGAAGGTTCCGAATCGCCCCGGAGAAGATACACGATATTGGTGCAGAGACGTTCTGCAAGTAATCAAGCGGATGCCGAGCAGAAAGCCCCCCGAAGAAGATGGCATAACGGATGGAGCTCTAAAGAATTTACCGCTCAAGTTACTAGTCAACCTGACCCAGATTTTCAACGGAATGTTCCGACTGACATACTATCCGACCCGGTAGAAATTTGCCAGGATTATCCCAACTTCAAAACCGAAGAAGAACCCTCATTCTTCAAATAGTTATCGGCCTATGTCGTTACTTGGAACCATCAGCAAGATTCTAGATTCTAAGCTTTTGGCCAGAGTCAACGAACAGTTGGCTTCAGATCAGACTATTCCACAACTCTTCAGTTGTACCGGATTACGGATCAGGTCACTACTACCTGTAACAGGAACCAGACGGCCGACATGGTAACCCTGGACCTGGAGAAGTCATTACACAAGATTCGACGTGAAGGATTACTCCTGAAGATGAGGAAACCTAGCTTCTAGTCAAGGTTCCCTAAGATCATCAGAGCATAACTCGAGGACCGAAAATTCCATGCCACAGTAAGTGGGACGGAATCTTCAGAGAGGAGTATGGTTTCTGAAGTTCTATAAGGATCGGCCGAAGGCCCAGTTCTGTTCACGACCTACATCATGGACATTCCAAAATCAGACGATCAACGTGTGCTAAACGCCATCAACGTTGTTACCATTACCTCTCTTGCGAGTGTACAAAATCGCTGCTCGCAACTAGTATTACACGTATCTCTACGAAGTTCGCTGGTTACAGTAACATAACTGAGCCACCCTGAGGAGCTGCAGGAAATCCTTGCAAGGCTCAACAAAAATTTTTTCGAAAAGACACAAACGAGCGAGAACCCTGCCACTAAGAAGATCCCCTTCAAGAGCAAAGTATAAAACCACCTACGACTACCTGAGTAAGCTGGCATAAGTATCATCGTTCACAATGAATAGAGCATATTAACGGACATGTGTTTTAGGAGCACAGCAGAGGAAGGAGTTCAGAACGATACTGGAAGAAGGCGAACCAGAGTCCAGACAACCATCGACAATCGGGTAGGCAATTCTTTCAGAATTAAATTTATTTTTTACTCCAAATTTACCTATACAGCTACAAGTACAGGTATGTAATATTTTTATGGCCATTCAATTATAAAGTGCGAGCTGTTGTAGATACGAAAACAGAATTATTACTCCGTTTACTTGCTCCTTCAACCATTGTAATTATAAGAATACTTTATAATTTGTGGTAGTTTAATATAGAACGATATAATTATTCGAGTAATTGTTACAATTTGTGTAATCTAATGTAGTAACTACTAATTCTTTATATATTAGCGTTTCAATAAGTACAATAGATACATTCACACGATTGCTGAAAAATATGCAAGTTTATTATAACAAACGTTGCGAGTTTTGCGCTGTTTTTTTTTCCAAGATTATTTCACTAATTGCTACATTTGAAGTAAACACAATACTACTTACTTGTATTGTTCGTCCTTTTCCGAAATATTCTAGAGTTGGTCAACTGAAATAGGAAGGAACTCGTGTCGCAAGATTTTAAATTTAGTTTTGCAGCCTATTGTATATAAAATGTATGTACTTTTTATTCCAACGCGTGTTAGGAATCATTTTAAAAAATTTCTAGAGACGAGCAAAGTAAAGCTCGTAGATTTCATAATGCAGGGGTATGCAAAAAATTACAGTCAAGATTCGGTAGGCCCTTAGACACGTTTCTGCTCAAGTACTTCATCATAATATAGTCTGAAGTGTTATACATACTCTCTTCAAAATGTCAAGTGACGAAAAGTCTGAGGTCAGACCTTTTCAATGTGCTATCAAGATACGTAAAAAACATGCACTTCAGCAAAGGAGATTTTACGTCGCAAAAATAGAAGAAGTAGAAAATTAATATCAAGAAGGGCTAGAGAAGGTTTCTGGCTATGAGTAATATTGGAAATTATAAATTTGGTTAAATTTTTTCTTCATATTTTAAATATTGGATTATTTCTTTTTAAAAAATAGATATCATTTGCATGTACCTTTACGAAATCGAATCTTTATTTTATTCATATGTAAATTCTAGGCCATCATGTTTTGGTATTTTTCCTTGCCTTACATTTATCTATCAAACATGCGTACGTTCTAAAGTGAGTTAGTTTCGCGCAAAGTTACAGAATCCGATCAACTATGACTGATAAATGTCTAACATTTCTCAAATCTGCTATTATCTGCTACGTAGACCATATTATAGTGCAGAAACAATGCTAATAAATACATAAACCGCTCAAATTATTGCATTAAAATGGCACATCTGTGAGAAACAATCTCCTGGTTTCATACAGGGTTATCATTATTGCTAGTAAATTATAATTTGCGGTAAAAAGCTGATGAAAATATCTGACACTAATAAGAAACATTCATACTGACACAAACAGGTAAGTTAGACTTTTGGATTGTTTCATTATAATAACCATCCAAAACGTTACGACTAATTTCCAAATACCGCATATTAGCATACACAGTGCTTCTCTTCCAAGCCCATATTTATGTATTCCATCTCTTTAAGCAATTTGATATTTCTCAGATGAAGATAAGAAAAAAAATAGAGGCGGCAGATTTGGCAATTCTGTATTGGTAGATATCTTCAAATAGATCTGCTGTTAAACTAACGTATTATTAGATGGACGGAATGATATACAAAAAGGTATGCATTTGTAATCGATTTTGAAATTATTAACGGTTGTCGAATTTTAATTTTTATGTATATACTTTTTAATTTACGTGTATATAATCATCTTAATATAATTAATTTTCCTCAACATTATGATAAATAGCACCTTCAAATAAAATTTCGCAGCATGCAAATGAATGAATAACTTTTGAATCTATGTTTGTAAGCAAAAAATACAAGACTTATGATTACATGTCGTCGGATTAACGTTACAAATCATAAGCACTATAAATAATCATTAACCGCAACATTCCGTATAAATTTGTAATCTATAAAATTTAATTTTCTTCTCAGTAAAGCACGTACTTATCCATTAATTAACTCAATGGCACTTCTGTAAAGACCTATAAAATTCCTTTCCTACTATGGATTACGGTATACAGCACACTGTAGCCTGTCATTGGAAGTTATGTAGTTCTTGATTTCCAATTTACATTTCCGGTTGCTTTTCTGATTTTCTTCGTTCTTTTCATTTTCACACTTCTCAAAACGTTGTGTTCTAATTCGGGTAATTAAATTAATTTTGGCTGTATTAATTGGTATATCACCACATTCATATAGCGTTAGAAAAAAAAAAATTGGTATTTAGATGATTTAATATTTGGTTAGGTTAAACTGTTTACAAATTCATCCTTCTTGATGTGGGCCTCGTCTGTTACATGCAGGAGAGGCGTCATTAATCTCCTTCTCTGCATGTGATAGCCTCTAAGCTGCGAAGCTTGTGACAACCTCAAGGGCTATTTAATGTATAAATAGTGTGTGAAACGAGTTCCGTGGCTTTTATGCTATCACCATCTCGCCGTAAAAGATGAAGCCCAGTTAATTATTCTCCAATATGGTGGTGAGACTGGAACAGACAGCTTACTCTACCACAGTCAGGAGCAAGCCCTCTTACCACCGGACCATCGAGTCGCTTTATTGAAAGTAATCAGACGAATGCTTTGGGCACCTTTCAACATTATTAGATGATCTAGAAACCAAAATTAGGGAATATCCCTACAGAACGCCATCACTACACTCGAGGATTATTTCTGACTGGAAGTTGGGCAACATTTCGAATATTTATTGCATTTTTTTTTGTTATGATAAAATAACATGCTTAAAGCTTACAACTCAAAATCCCTTTTTTAATCAAACATGCATCCCGGACATACCTGCTGCATAAAATAAATGAACTCATGTTAAAAGCTGCTATATATTGTAATGTTACAACAAATGTCCCAGAGATTATCTATTCATCAATCAGAGCCACCCAGCATTTTATTTACTGGTTTCAGTTTGTCCACCTATTCGAAGTAAAGGTCCTTCTAGTAGTTTAGTGGTCGGTTTTCTAGAACAAAATTCCTTTTATTGACATATGATCATTGCAGGGTGGTTGTTAGAAGAATATAAGTCCAGCTAACGACGGTAATGGTGAAAACTAACATTACCTTCTTCTATATTCCATCGTACCATTTATCATAACTTCCATTGTTTGTATTTTATTGTAAAATTTTATGGTAAGTTTCAGTATAAATTTACGCATATCTATATCATATAATTTCATCAGTTAATCGTTCGGTTAATCCTCATCAAAATTCCCAGTAAAATTTCACGTTGTAGTGTTGTATATGGTGTAAAATATCACGAAAAAGCATTTCAGCTCGCTTAAAAATGTATTTCTTAAAAAAAAAAAAACTTGCCGGAAAAGTGTTTCAGAGGCACTTCCGAATTTCGTGACCTTAAATTTCTTCTAAATAATTTTAATGAATCCTAAATTTCCAATTTTTCTCAATTTTTTCCCCTTCGCAAAACATTACATATCTCTGCTTTTGTGGATAATATAAATTATTTTACTTTAATTGCTGTGTTTAGTTTAAGTTTAACAAGACAAATCGGAAGTATGAACAAATATATCACAGAAAGCTTCAATGAGACAACTGCACACGCTTTTTTTAAGATTGTTTTTTTTTTCTTATTGAACGTGATTTCTTTTAAATACGGAGAATGATGATTTGCAGTTAAGTGACTTTAGGTAACATTTTTTTTACAATAATTGCTAATTTTTGTCTTTAGTCAAAAAAAGCATAGATTTTGGACGTCAAATATTTGCTAGCATTTCCTAAGTTAACTTTTAAACACCGACCTATTTTGGTGTTATACACTAAACTCGCCTTGGGACGTTTGACTAGAATGTATTTCGGCGTTATTTGCTCTATTTGATACTCTAAGCCGTTTTTCTTTAAAAGAGAGGCATTAAGGTGAATTCGTCTTAAAGACATCTTTCCGATGCCAATAATAAGATTTTGAAATAATTCTCTTGTCTTAGCACATCAAATTTGCTTGTATTTGTTGCATTTAACTCGATATATGTACAAATCTGCACTTTTTTCTGTTTAACTTTAACCTTACTTAAATCTTGCTGTATTGATTCATAATTCTAACAGAAATATCTGGAGACTGCTGAGAACTTGACTGAGCTTTTATGAGCTAGCGGCAAGAATTAAAGTTCAATATGTTGAGATGTAGTAAAACTGCGTAGGTATACGACGAAATTGATTAAAAATGATAGTCCCCGTAGTTCTTCTTCCGTCATTCTTTAATCTGCGGTTATTCTGTAAATTAGCGTAATGATAGGCAAAAACTATAAACGTGTAATTTCAAACGATTGTCTCACATTATATACCAAACCAGTTAAATGCAAATGCAATTTACTTTATATACGTTAATATGATGGAGTGATATCATTCCCCCCATATTTGCTATAAGACTGACGCCATGTATGCACATTTCTGAATAACCATGTGTACACGTTTAGGGGGTGATGCAAATGCGTAATGAGAAACAAGGAAATCCTTTTTACCCTCAAGTGATAAATGCAAGGAATTTTCAGCAAATATAACTTTTTATGAATTGTACAGAACTGGAGATATACTGTCACTCAGAACTCAATATACCCTCATAAACAGCATGTTGGGTAAAGCAGGATAAATTGGCCGTACGTCTACAATTCGTTAAATTGTTCCACCCCAAGAAATTGTTATTAATGCCCAATACCATACCAAATTTACTTTTAACTAAGAATTGTAGTTTTCAAAGATATAGGGTGAAACACGAACACACGACGCAGCTTTTTAAAAATATTCATGGAAACGTACGTAGTGATTTGATGTGGCAACCTCAGTAAAACGTCAGTTGAGCAACTAATATGTTGTAAAATGTAAAACTCACATTTGCCAATCTCTCCCTAAATGTATGATGGAGACGAAGCATGGGCTACGGGAGAGATGGCTAGGTTTATATGTAAGATTGTAAACAAAGCACAAAATCCTTGTTTTGTTTCAGTAACCGTTACATATGTTACCTACACTAGTTACAGCTTATTTTTCCAAAGACCATACGGCAACACTTACAGATTGCGCAATCATTATGAAGCCATCTATTTGTATCTGGTCCACTGCGGATGTCGTTTCCTCATAATGTTCCAAACAACCCACACAACGTTTTCATCACTTAAACCGAGGAGTGGTCATCACTTTCCGATGATGATGAAGGCTGTTGTTAAATTATTCATTATTATACAGCTGTTTCCTAACTTCTTTTAGTATTAGTGCTTCTTTCTTCTTATTCTTTCCCGTCTTTGCTGCGAGTTGGTCCTTCTTCCTATTCTTTCCCGTCTTTACTGATAGCGATATTCTTTTTGTCAATATAACTATCTGTGATTGAATTCTGAGCAGATTGCTTTTTTCTCATAAGATTATTACAAATTGTAACCACTGGCTCTGGAGAAATGCTGTCCAAAGTTTTTGTGGGCGTCAAGTGCGGAGTACTGTATGCTCCAGGAGCTGCAGACGAAGACTGATTCGCTTCATTCATTTCAGCTACACTATAACACGTCTCCTACTGATGATTTTTCCATAGCATCAATGGATATATCAGGCACAGCACAACAAAGAAAAAAATTGTAAAACGTTTCAGAGGATAAGTGATTGTCGCACGGAAACCAGAAGCCGCATTTTGTGGCTGTACGACTCCAAGCATTAGGAAGAAAATTACCAAGATGACGATGTTCAATACGTTTTTGAAGTACATTTTCAGCGGTTTACAAAACAAGCAGTAACGCGGTTGCAAAAAATGCGTGGTGCCGGTAAGCACAGTAATATGATAGAATTCTTATGAATTCGTAAGAGACCCATGCCCATCGAGAATTAAAATGCATTTTCCAACATTTTCTCCGTACAACATGGTTTTCAAAGCAATTAATAAGCAATTCTTCACTAATATACACTCCCCGACGAAGACGCGGTAAAATGTTTTGAAGGTTTTAAGGGTTACAACATTTCTTTGCGAAACTAAAAAGGTATCTAATTAAGTTTTTATTCATAAAAGTAAAATAAACTTAAAAATATCTCCTCCAGTAATATATAAACTAAATAATAAATTATTACTCCAATGTTTAAACAATTTCTGCGACAAAAATTTAGACGCTCTGTTGCAAATGTAAAACAAAAATAAACAAACGAGTGATCAGTAATGCGTAGACCCTCCATTGTTCTTAATCACTTCCAATAGTTTGTCATTAATAGATTTATATAAATTTACCACATAATTTTGAGGGATATTCTGCCATTCAGTCCCTATTGAAGTTTTCAGTTCCTGTACCGTGAAATATTGACGGCCTCCGCCATAAACGCGACGTGCCAATTCACCCTACATGTTTTCAATAATCTTTAAGTCTGGTGACCGTGCCGGCCACTGTAAAGTTTTAATCTTTTTCTCTTTAAACCATTCAGTAATGGTTTTTGCTTTAATAATTGGCGCGTTATCTTGTTGAAAAACAAAATTGCGCCCGGCCCATTGGTTTCCAAAACGTAGAAGATTCTCACGCAATAAGTCTTTTTACGTCACAGATGTCATTTTGTTTGTGTAAAACACTATCCCACTTTTATCGCGAAATCCAATCGCTACCCATATCATCACAGATCCACCCCCTAATTGTCTGGTCATTTTCACTTTTGGTTCCTTTCTCAGATCATGATAATAATGCGAGTACCCATCCGGTCCGTCCAAATTAAAACGTTTCTCACCGGAAAATATAACTTTTTCCCATTGTTTCTTCCAGGATATGTGTTGTTCAGCAAATCTCAACCTCGCTTCTTTGTGCTTCACCGAAAGTAGTGGTTTTCTCAACATTTTCTTCCGTGATACTACCGGTGACGCCTTTAAAATCCTTTGAACATTACGCACGTGCGTTTGTACCCTCGCCTGTTCTGCAATAACTCTCGCCGACGCAGAAGAATTGGATGCACATCGCAATATCATGCGTTTATTCCGCTCACTTACAGCTTTCGGTCGCCCCTGGCCTTTTGATTTGCCGTAATTTTCCGGATTTTTTAAGAAATTTCTAACGCAATTATCGCTTCTTCGTAACCGACGAGCAATTTCCTTCTTACTAACACCATCCTGGTGCCAGACTAGAACTTTACCCCTTTCTATCAAGGATAATTGTTTTTTCTACCCATATTGCAAACACTTTATAAAATATAGTTTCTCGTGGTGAAATGTGTACAGTTTACCAACACAACCACTGCATAGAAAGAGAGGTATCAAATTAAACCATTTTTGCTTATATTAATGTAATAAATGCACAGGGTCTAAATTTTTGTCGCATTTAAAATTCCTATTTTGATCTAGGAAAGTCTCAATTACCCCTCATAAAGCAATAAATACCCAGAAATATCTATAAATGGACTATTTACATAACAAGTATTAATAACCCTCATTTACATTTTATATAAAGTCTATAAACTTTGTTTCGTAAATAGAAACGATACCGCGTCTATGTTTTTGTCGGGTAGTCTAGTTCGAATTTTTATAATTGCCCTAGGTGTCATATTTTCTTTCCAAACCTGTTGGTTATTCACCGGTTTAGAAACCGGTTCAGGAACCATTAGCCGGTTTGTCGTTACGGTAACAAAAGAGCGGTTAACTAAAAAAAGTTTGCGATTAATCGGTTTTATAACTAGCAAAAAGCCTTTCTAAACAGTTCCCTAAGAAAGGCGATGAATGCTAATAATGCATGTAAATGCTATCAGGTATCACAGTATTAGAGAGCAAATTAATGCTGGACAGCTGACACCATAAATAAACCAATAAAATATTTATTTTTCTTTATGTAAGTGACACATTTTTAATTACGAGCACTTTTTTAATCACTTGTTTATTCCATTGTAAAAATACGTCATAAATAACTCTTCCACCCTATAATTTACACATATTAGTATAACAAACTGTCTAGCTATTAGCTGTGGGAATATAAAATACTTCTGACTCGCCTCGCATATTAATTTGTTAAAAGCATACATATGCACAAACATATTAAGTTCATTGCCTCTCAGTTATACAATTTATTGGTTCTATATTAGCAGCAAACACTGATTATGCATTAAAGCAAACGGAAAATATGTACAAAATGTTGGCATTACTTAGAGGTCCCATAATTTTTTTAAAACTTTAGATAGGTGCGCTGTTTACATAAATAGCTGCGTTCCTGCAAAAAAATTTATACATGTCTAGTAGAAATTGAAAATTTACATACTTGGATAGTTTGTGTTACTACTCCTAATCTATAGCGCTTAAACGAAATATCAACGTTATACGATTACGCTGTTAATTTAAAAGGAACCGTTTTCTAAAACACACCGGCCATTTTATTGGGTAAAAGTTATTGACACATAATTTCTCCTTAATTATACAACTTGTTTCGCGCATTTGGAATTTGAATATTTGACACGTGTTATTCTAGATATTTACACAACTAATTTGAAATGTAGTTGGGATAGACTACAGATTTTTTGAATAAAAGAATAAATTTGCATAAAATGAGGCAAAAGCGTGAGAGATTCTAATTTCTCTTTCTGGTAAAGGCCATTGATCAATGGTAACGTTATTTTAGTGACAGTCATAGCAAATATTGAAACATATGCTACTCATTTTTCTGTTTTAATCATATATTCACGTCCTGCATTTCCATACGTGTAGGACTGAAAAGAATTAATTAATAACCTACACTAAAATCGAATAAAAAATGCTGGTAAGATAGCGACTTGCCAGAGTAACAATTTAATATTTTCCTATATATTGACCCACACAAACACCGCATAAATTTATGCTCTGAGAAACTGCCACAATCACATTGTATTGTCGAAATTAAATCAAGCTTGTAGATGAAACTGTGACATTTATTAGCTTTATAACACACCCACTGTGCGATTTTGCGACATGCACAGTATAAATCACTACGGTTCCCTCTAAATGATTTTGGATTAAAACTGAATATCTTCTCATTTGTTTGCTTTTCTGTAAATCTGTAGGTTCCACGAAACAGGGTTAAAATAATTGCTTGCAGTTACATTGTTGCCATTATATATATGCCAAAATAAGTATTACGTAGTAATACTTATTTTTTCAATCAACTAACGCTTAAGAAATACTTCCTCAAGTAATCGGGGGATATAATGAAACATTTCGAAAGTAAAATGGGAAAATCTTAAAATCACTTGATGTTATGCAGCTATATTAAATGAAAATAAGGGAGCCACATTTATTTTTCGAATTTACGTGAACAACAAGCACATCTGTTTTGTCAGGTATATTGACAGAAGAAGGAATTAGGCACCTGCGGCTATAAATTGTTGTATACATTTAATATATGTATATGTGTAACAAGCCGTATGATATGACATTTCATAAAGATCAGCGATATATTGATCATATCAGTGACATGTTTGTCGGAAATATGCTCCGGGCTGTGACAGGAATAAGTAATGAAATCTGACGATCTGACGATTTTTACCTATACACGTAAAGAAACCGACTCTGATTCTAGCATTTCAGAACTGATATCATAAAATAGCGCAAACGTTAAGAATCTCGAAATTCATTATATATGCTTAAAAATAAATATAATGCAATATGTAATGAAAATGTGTAGATGTAACACACGTACATAATAATAAATGTTCCCGGTTGAATTTCAAAATTCTAATGATCACAGTCGTATGGTCCATGTGAAGATTATTTGATGTTATAAAGACTTAAATGGACAACTACAAGAATTTCATCAGGTATGAGTGAGATAGATTTAACTTTTTATTGCAGGATAGATTATATCTATGCAAATGAAAATAAATTGGATGTGAATTATATCCTGTCCCCTTCCAAAGTGCAGAGCAGTTTCAAGGAAATGTACTATATGTGTTATCGTAGCAACATATATGGTATAATAGTGTGTTAATTAAAATCTTGAAGCACATTTTTTAACTCTAGGTCATGAAAGTAAAGCAAATATGAGAACTGAACATTTTTAGAGTGTGCCCATCAAGAAGTATTATTAATACTTTTGGTGATGGTAATGCCACGAATTTTTTTTATACAACAATATATCAGTTGCCTCTAACACATTATTTAAGGCGCAGTGAAATAAGAAGTCAACACCTATCTGGACAGCAGCAGCCGATTTTCAATTGTTATTATCTATTGTCATAAAGTCAACATGTTTGATCGCACTATTTGCCAATGAAAATAGTTGCATCAGTATTGATATCAGTCACAAATATCCACTGAATAATATTGTAATGTTTCCAATTTTTAATAAAAATAATCATTCAATTAAACTAAAAATAGTTTTGTCATAAGAAAGGAAAAATAGCGCAAACGTTAAGAATCTCGAAATTCATTACATATACTTAAAAATAAATGTAATGCAATATGTAATGAAAATGTGTAGATGTAACACACGTACATAATAGAATGTTCCCGGTTGAATTTCAAAATTCTAATGATCACGGTCGTATGATCCATGTGAAGATTATTTGATGTTAACGCATATAAAACGGGTATGTTTTACAGATAACCATAGCCTAGTCATATTTGTAGTAAATACAAAATTTCTGAAACATTAAAGTGACACTCATATAAGGTAGTTTGCGCAAGGATTAAGATGTAGTTAATACAAAAATCGTCCATATAGCGGTGTTGTACGGAGTTAAGAATCAGTGCAGTACGAATTTGACACTATACCACAGCGCAGCATCAAAACTTTCTACCTTTATTTCTGAATTTATATGGTTACCCCAGAAATCTAATAAATGTGCCATATATAAGGTTTCTGTGTAACCTTATACGAAAGAACTGATAAGATCTGGGAGTAAAATTATTTCTATTCTTTACTTTTGTGGTGTATTGTACTTCTCAATTCTTAAAATCAGGATTTCTTTTTAATATTCTCTTCTATAACACTTCTTTTCTATAACAGCAGATTCCTTTTTTAAATATTACATAACTAACATAACATTACTTCAACATAAAATACATCAAAGAATGTATTGTTTCCATTAAAGGCACGTTAAGTAGTCAATTACCGCAAACATTTTCAATAATATACAGTAACATAATAACAGCAATATAAATACAATAATATAATTCTCAGTACACTGCCAGACTGCGGATCGAAGACTGCCCCTGTCACTTCACATAAGGTTTGCTTCAATATGCAGCTTGTGTATGATACATGGATTAGTACATGAACAGTTTTCTACGCGTTCGTTAAAAATGTAAAATTGCTTCCCGTATCGTAGCGTGTTGGAGCGGCTTATGCGACATTTATTAAATTAGAACCTATCTGTAACCAACGTCATGTGCCTGTGTTTTTTTGAACTGTACGCGAGAACTGCAAAATAGATTCTGCGCATACCTCTGATTATCAGTTCCACAAAAATCAGCAGATTCATTCGGCCGTTATCAAATTTAATTTGCAACATCCGACTATTCGTACATGTTCCAGTCAAAAGTTATGTTGGAACGCCAAATAGGCTTTGTGTATGTACCCGGCGATTCACAAACTGGTTTGAAACAAACCTATAGAAGCTCGTACAGAGTCGTGCTGACTTATATACTTCCGCCAGTCGAGCCACACTACTCTCGAAGACTCGGATAAAATGTACACCGTACCGCTACATGCACACGACGGGCAGATCCACCCACCGTCAATTTTGCCTGTCTAGTGCAGCAGCCAACCACCAGGACCAAAACTGTCAATTTGTGCTTCTCCGCTGTAAAGGACATTTTACAATTTCTAACCCGCTCTAAGGTCGAATACGACAAACCGAAATCGAGCAGCAAATTTTAAGACGTTGTTATTAATTTTTTGCGTTTCTAATAAGCTTCAAGGAAAATTTCTAATTCCTTGTATATATAATATCTCTACTTCAAGTTTTTAAACTATTTTATTTAGTGTTAATAGAATTCGGTCAATTAACATTTTTATAGTTTAACTGGTATTTTTGTAAAATTTTTCAAGCTGTTTTAAGGTGTTTTTTTTTTGATAAATCATTTTCTTGTAGCAGCTCCAGAAGACGACACATAAGGAACGTTCACAAGAAACCAACAGAAGATAGCACATAGGGTCACATGGTTTGTTCATTGTGCAAAGAAGGAGATCATCGGCAAACATATAAAGACTTAAATGGACAACTACAAGAATTTCATCAGGTATATATAAGTGAGATAGATTTATCTTTTTATTGCAGGATAGATTATATCTGTGCAAATGAAAATAAATTGGATGTGAATTATATCCTGTCCCCTTCCAAAGTGCAGAGCAGTTTCAAGGAAATATACTATATGTGTTATCGTAGCAATTTATATGGTATAATAGTATGTTAATGAAAATCTTGCACATTTTTTAACTGTAGGTCATGAAAGTAAAGCAAATATGATAATTGAAAATTTTTGGAGTGTGCCCATCGAGGAGTATTATTAATACTTTTGGTGATGGTAATGCCACGAATTTTTTTTATACAACAATATATCAGTTGCCTCTAACACATTATTTAAGGCGCAGTGAAATAAGAAGTCAACACCTATCTGGAAAGCAGCAACCGATGTTCAATTGTTATTATCTATTGTCATAAAGTCAACATGTTTGATCGCATTATTTGCCAATGAAAATGGTTGCATCAGTATTGATATCAGTCACAAATATCCACTGAATAATATTGTAATGTTTTCAATTTTTAATAAAAATAAAACTGAAATAGTTTTGTCATAAGAAAGGAAAAGCCTTTTCACGTATCCATGTTACTTGGAATTAAATAAATAGTCGTAATTGAAATTACCATGAATACTTTAACATTGAGAATAGTGCGAAGTTTATTTAATGAAAGTGCATAATTTTAAGTGTTGTGACTTGGTGGTTCAACGACCGGTTCACAGGTGTAAACTTGTCGGGCTGGGACAGGCAGAGAGACGCCCGTCTTCTTCCCGGCTTCCACCAATGTTGATTTTGCAATGACCTGCCAATCCATCGACCTTAAAAGCAGCTGGGAAATATTGATATTTGGCAGAGTTACCATCAATCTGTTAAAATAGGCAAAAACGATAATTCATGCATCCATCACAAATCTAACTCATAACTAAGAACGCGTAGGTTGACAAACGACTTCCACTGGCGTATCGGACTGGACCGGACCGGGTCCTTGTAAATCCCAAAATACCCACCTCTAATTTATACAAATACGTATACTGAATAATAGCGTTACATGTACTGTGCGCCATCGTTATTTTTCGTTCATCATCATTGGGTTTTCCGGGTTAGAGCACTGAGACTCTTCAATCAACTGTCAACTTTGAAATATTAATATCCAATTCAATGTGAAATAGACATTCGTCTTCGATAAACTAAGTGTAACAACCTCAAACTTACAAAAGAAAAAAAAAGTGGTGTAGAGGAGCTTATTGCATCTAGTAAGAGGATTTCTAAATGGATTTTATGATGTTTCGATGCTGGATGGCTTCTTAATTATAGATTTAATTAGTATCATTTCCTATAAGAGCTGTAGAGGCTCTAATTGACCGAAATTGTATTAAGGCTTTGATAAAGTACCATGTGCTATCGATTACAACACTGTACACGGATAGCATGCGCTAGTATAAGTGTGTATTAACAAGTGCGTGCTGTTTTGAACGCTTCACGGAGAGAAGTTATTCATAATGAACGTATGTGAAAAACCTTGTAATGTGACCACTTTCTCAGAAATTACGTAAATAAAAAAAAATAGAATCTAAATGAATTTTGTTAATTATTGAATGATTAAAGTCAAACCAAACAATTTTTTAATGTCAAAAAGTAGTATACAGCTCTATTCAAAATCCTCTGACAAATTTGAAAGTAGTAGTAAATAAGATTAACAGTGTGCCTGGCATCATCTGGTATTTTGTGAAATGACTAATTGAAGGTGGACAGTTTTCTTCATAATGCAGCACTTTTCGGGGAGTGTTTAGATATTTTGTAAAATGGCCGGTATTATAATATGGTTGTAACATACCTAGTGCGTGGACAGAGGATTACCCCTTTGTTGAGCAATTTAGAGATGCTTCCAAATGCTACAGAATATAAAATTATACTCTCTGTGCACAGAGTATTCAGTTTCCACTGCGCACGATACAATTTGGTTT
Source organism: Oryctes borbonicus (assembly GCA_902654985.2). Taxonomy (NCBI): domain Eukaryota; kingdom Metazoa; phylum Arthropoda; class Insecta; order Coleoptera; family Scarabaeidae; genus Oryctes; species Oryctes borbonicus. The sequence goes on from LR736857.1 coordinate 12,907,546, forward strand.
TTTTAATGGAACATCCGGCATACCATTTCGTTACTGGATGCATCACTTCAATTCATGTCAACCTCCCTCTATATTCCCTATACTCGTCTGTCTTAGTTTTTAACTCTTTACTTCCCTCGAGAAACAAAACAAAATATTATACTAAAAACAAATACAAGCCAAGAAAATAATAAAACATGCACTCAGATAAAATAAAATAAAACAAACAAATGAACATTGAAGATTTTACAGGAAGGTCATCGATATCGTTGCCATGTTTGATTCGTATTAATTAATTTTTTTAATGGAACGTCCTCTATATTTTTATAAAATCTAATAGAGCAATCTTCCATAAAAATTTCCATCCATTATATTGATATTTCACTGTTCATATATACAAATATATAAATAATATTACCAGCTAATCTCTTAATTAAACTTAGGTACCAAAATTCAGTGCCACTACACCAGCCACCTCACACCCTGATACTAGGTGTCTAGAAAAAAATGTCATTTTGCATACACAACAGCATCAGCAATAACCAATAACAAACACCTTAACCCCTACCAAAAAAGTTAACCAATAATGATGAAACTGTTGCTAGAGTAGAAAACAATTATACCCCACATTTGGTTTAAGATAAATAGTACTTGAAATCAGTAAGACCAAAAATAATTTGGTGCACATGAGAAATGCTGCAGCGTTTTCTTAATTTAAATAAATATTTTTTTCTTCGAAATAGACGAAGCCAAGAAAATATATTTTCTTGAAACAAAGAAACCCTTTTCTGAGTGAACGTACATAATAAAGAGTAAAAAAAGAATGACAAACATTAATTAAAGTGCAACATAAAAAGAATAAGTCTATTTAAAGCACCGCACATAAGTTTTTTGAACAGTAAAAGTACAAGAACATTCTAAAAGTCGTTTGAAATGTTTTACAATTTAGCTAAATAGGAATGTGTATGAAGAAACTTCATGCATACATTCCACAACATGCAGATTACACAAAATAATAATCTCCGATATTGGCAAATATTCAATAAAATACAAGGAATTGTATTACTTTTTGTATGAAGCAAATGGAATGGAATAGATGTTGAAATCATAAATCAAATTTTACAGATATTCTTTGATGAGTATGTCTAGAAAAACAAAAGTTTGTAGGATTTCGTCGTAGCACTATATGCATTTCATCAAGAAAGTGCATAGCTTCATATTTAATTCATTAAAGAACGATATATTTTGGGTATAAGGAAATGTTTAGAAGAAAAATTCTTGATCAGATAATGGAAAACATACAGGCTGCCTCATTGAAAAAATTGAATCTAACAGATATCGATAGCCGTCTTGTAGATTCTAGCCGATATATAAAACATTTCGAAACATTGCCCGAAGCTCTAATAAATATTGAATCGGATAAAAATTTTATCGCCACCCCAGCATTCAAGGCGTTTAAGACAAAAAAGCGCTAAAATCTCAACATTGTGTCCATTATCTCAAAAACTAAGATAGGTACGTATAGGGAATAGTGATTGATGAAGATTAACGTGAATTGAAGAGTGGCACCTAAAATCGTAATAATGTACAGGATAGTATTCCATTTAGAAGAAGAACTTGTGTCGTGTGTTGTGGAAGCTGGACATCCTGCATACTTGAATATGATTTTATGTTAGGCAGCATTTGTCTCGGAATATCTTTTTATTTGAAAATTTTTTCTTCAAATTGCTTAATAAAGAAGAAAGAAAGTCTAAGCACTAGGTGGACGGAAAATAACTCAAAATCTTTCCCAAATACTATAAACTAAAATTCGAGAAGCTAGAGAAGATAATGACTATTAGTACTTTAAACATTATTTTTATGTAACGGTAACTATACCGCGTGAATTGAATTGTTTTACATAAAGCAACGGTGTGCATAGTCCACAAGAACATCTAAGCTGCCAAACATTTCTAACAAGTGTAAGTAGGAATGTAAAGAAGTAATAAGCATATGCATTCGGTCCTATTTTAAAGTAGGTACTCCGTAGGGAAATAATTTTTGAGAAAAGTAATTATTACGACCACATTGCAGCAGTGTTAGCTTTCGTGAGTAAGAACCAATAAAGAATAAATGTGAGTAAGTACAAACAATGCAAGATGTTGTAAGCGAACACCAACGTAGTAGATACTAACAAGCGTTGTTATTTCTTAACAAAAATCGTGAAACGTACGTTGTAAAATACGACAGATGTATATTTTATTTTATCATTGTTTATTTTGAATGAAATAGAACTACTGACTGACATAAACGAAATTAATTTTTTGTACGTGGGTATAGAATGGAAAAATCACTTCATGAAAACGTGTATTTGTAATAGTTGTTCGCTAGATATATTCCTAAACGTCCGCTAATATGATTCGAACCGTACGTGCCAACATACCGTCACGAATACCCCGTGGCGGTGCCTTATTTTCCAGAAATTTAAATCTTTATTATATTTACGAACGTATGTATATGTATGTATGTACGTTAGCGAACAGAAGACACGTTTCTTGGAGCTCCTTTTCTTAGAACTGCAGACACCTCGAGCAACAAATTAATAACGTTTATCTGTTCCAGATAATCATTATTAACTCTCCGTTTAAATAAATATCCTAGTACGAGATCTAGTTTCTTTTCTTTTTTTATCAACGGCTACGTAAGTATTTTGTTTATGTGTCATCATTTCTCATTAATTGGTAAACGAACACGGAAAAAATCTTAATTGTAGGTTGCAATTTTCCTGTCATTGAATCTTTTCCCTACTTTATGAACGAACATATGTCGAGTTAATTCTTGTAAATTTTCAAGTTCCACGAATTAACCGTGGTGCCCTCTATGTATTTCGCTGATGAGATTATGATTGCTTCTTAAAAAAAATTATCAAAATTATTATTACACGGTAACTTTAAAGCTCAAAGCTTTAAATTTAAAGGCGTATAATTTTCGGAGAAACACTATAATTACGTATAATTTAATATAATTTTACAAAAATGGTAAGTTCGCAATATTATTTTCAAAATATATAATAAAATAACAATAAGTTTTTGATTACAAAGTGTATATAATGAGATGTTTTCTTATACGAAATATCAAATTAAAAGATAAAATAACGTGTGCTGTCTTTATTTCCAATAACATAATTTTGAATTGCTTGCAGTAAGTATTGTGTTTGAGCGGTTTTCTTTGAAATCCCTCTGCAAAATCCTCATTCTTCTATTTTTAGCTAGTATTCCAAGTCCTTTTGTTGTAAACTCCCTCCAATTGCATTTCTTAACTTCTTGAGTCTTTCTTTCCTATTTTCTTCGTAGTACTTTTTGATTACTTTCAACAACTTCTACATAAACATAATACTTTTAATGCTCTTTAAGATTGAATTTCTGGATAAGTTTACCGAAAAACGACTGTTGTCAAGAGCCAATCAAACGATTTGATAGGTGGTTAGGGTCTAACGAAGATCATTTCCGATGTTATAGATCATGTTGTGAATTTTTCGATTCCATATAATTTATATTGTGCACGAAGTTGGTGCGTTTTCTGCAAAAAATATTCTTAGGATGTAAATTATTAAATGAAAATAACTTTTAAATGTTGTATGTGACTTTGCTCTTTTTTAAATATAATTTTGATAACATATATTATCAAAATTATGCATTTAAACAACGAAATTAAATTATAGGTATATAATTCAATTTAATATTAAAATGTTATATGAATTTAGTATGTTTTCTACCAATATTCAAATTTTAAGACTTGATAGGCGACGCCAATGTTGAATTCTTTCTCGAATATTCTATTCGAGTACGAGGAGTCGATTGCATGCGTTTAAACTAGAAAGGAACATTTAGCCCATTTCCAAGACTGTAAAATCGCGCAAGAGTAGAAGGATAATTAAGAATGATCTAAAAAGCTATTTTATAGATATTTCATTGTCTGAGTAGACCGTCAACAGATTAAGTAGGGGAAAGTCGGGAATAGTGACCATATATTAAGAAAATTCCAATTTGAGGAGGTAAAGAACAGCCATCTACTACACAAGATGTCACTCATGTTAACGATACTCTACCTTTTATAATTTCAGTGGTTATGTCAACTGCGAGTTGCACAACAGTTTATTTTCGCCCCTGGCATGGTTCACATCCTAAGTTACCGTGGTCAACTACTTTTCGCTCAGTTAGTTTCGCCCCTGACGTGGTTTACACATTGAGTTACCGTGCTAACTGTTGCCTACCACCTTCTCTCTCCTGAAGAAGCCCCAACGCCGGAAAACGTATAGTTTTAACTAAATTCTTGTGGTAGTATCCTAGTCGTTGCCAAAATAGATCAGTTCGGGGCATTGACTCCACTTAGTTTTAACACAGCAAAAAATATTATCACCGACTAACGTTACTATTCACATTGCACGAGGTGCGCAACTTATTCATAGTACCAACATCCCCTTTTGTACTATTGCAGAATGTAATCATGGAAAGTTTTCCAGAATATATTTCTTATAAACCGGAGAATCGACAAGAGTGCAAGTTTTCATCAATTATGACATTTTCACCCATCGTATAGATTTTCTGAAGTTTTGTGTATATTTTACGAATAGCTACTAGTTACTCTAGGTTCCACCGCTATTTTCGGGTTTTGCGACTATCATAAACACCTCATGTTGAACTTGAACAAGATGATGCTGAAGATTCAACATTGGCTTCCCACAAATCTCCTAAGCTCTGTCTACTACTCTTGTGTACTGCGGTTAAAAAATCAAATTCATGACGCCAATAGATCTGGCATTTCCCTCGTGATCTAATCTTTTCAATATACTGATTCGTATATTGAAAAATGATATTCAAAGTATTATCAGATGAGAGATATCTCCAATATTCTAAAGGGGTACGTACTGCTTTTACCTCATCTAACACTCCTGGTAAATTTCGAATTATATTGTGTCGACGTTGTAATAAAGTGAAGTATTGAAGTATTGTCAGTAATAAACAGTAAGCATAGGGTGTACATATTTGGAATATCACGAAAGAAAACATCAAGCGACAATTAAAATACTTCTTACTTACTTACACTTAAAATACTTATAATCTTCGTTTCCTGGGTTGCAACCGCCAGTACCCATCGTTGCGATTTAAATTGTTGGGATGTTTCAAGATTTCTCTAGATTCATGGAATTTTCTATTATAATAATGAGGGTTGCAAAACAAGATGCAAGTGGAATTGGTGACCAGTTTTCAGTCTATGCTCAGTCTATGCCAGCGCGGACTTGGTTACATGCAATAACCGCGTACAACGTTTGTGTTCAGTAACACGAGTACTGATTAATCGCTTTGTTTCGACGTACACACTACCGCACGAACATGGAATCTAATAGATACCAGATGCCTCCAGTTGTTTGCTGTCTTTGCCGCGGAAGTAGTCTGAGAGTTTGAAATAGGTTTTGAAGATTGTTTTTATGTTGTTCCTGAAAATTTGGGTTTAGAATCCGATATGGCAGTAGATAAGAGAATTTATAACTGCTCGGTTTTGGGCTGGATGATGGTGTGAGAGACCATTGGGATATCTATTTGTGTACATTGGTTTTCGGTGAACGGAATGTCCCAGCGCACGATCAAAACTCCGGTGAACAAGAACATGTGGGAAACGAACGCACTCGACTGAACAAGCGTGTCTACCCTACATTTAAGGTGTCACATCACACCGCATTAACAAGATCCTCTTCAGGAACAACCATCTCCAAACTCAATTTCAAACTCTCAGACTACTTCCCTATCAAACACCGCAATCATCTGGAAACCTCTGGCAGCTACCAGATTCCATGCTCGTCCAGAATGTCTCGGTTGGCATTGGTATCACGGAACACGGAAACTGACCACCAAATCCAATCCAACTCTACTCGCATCTTGTCTCGCAATCCTCACTATTATTATAAATGTCCGTGAATCTAGAAAAACCTTCAAAACTTCTAACAATTTAAATCGCGACGATGGCTACTCCTTGTATCATACCTGGAAATCCCAACTGATTAAACCTCCTAGCAGCCGCCACGGTTCATTGATCCATCTCATTGGCGCGTAACAAGCCCTATATAAACCCCTCCAGAATTAGTAGCTGCAGTAACAGCCCCGAAGATGTCCCATAAGAATGAGGACGAAACGTCGGTAGAAGCCACGACAATAACGCAATTAACCCGGAAGCCTGCGTAACAGTAGAACGTAGATTCTTATCTTTTCCCACTATTCAACTTACAGTTCTTACCTTCCCATCCTCTCAGAATTCACTATTTCTAATTTGATCACCAACCTTTGAGCATGAAAGAAGATAAAGGATAAAGTAGATCTAGTACGTGAACACGTTTCTAATGACTACAATGGATAGTTTCTATGTAATGATGCATATTTGAAACCTTAATTTCGCTTTGCTAAAATAGCTCAGAGAGGGTTTTTTTTTGAATTGATTCATATACACACATGGTACACCATTCAGTATCAATATCTGTTGCAATGTTGGTATTATTATCATATAATCTCATTTTGTTATATTACTTATACCGCTTGCGTAACTACGCTTAAATCATCACATGCGCGTCCAACTAACTTATTGCATATGAAAAATAACATGATGAATTAATTATAACACTACAACTCGCTCATAAAGTGGGCATATGAACAGCAGCTGTCTCTCGCTTCAGAAGTATGAATATCACCTTAATTTATGTAATACGGGTACTTAAAGTAAATTGTCAAGAAATTATAATTCCACGTCACAACGACTAAGTGAGATATAACGCACTGCGAATTAAGGCATGTATTTTTTTCTTTTGAACTTAAGTTGTTAATGCTTATGACGATTTCGTTTCTCATCCGTGACAGGTAATATATTTCAGTCACTGTCAGTTACACACATGCATGCGATGATATTTCATATAAAGATGTCTTCGTCCTTTCTGGAACCGCACAAGGAATTAGCAGGAGACACGATAGTAATTAATAGACATCTGCTGGCTTCGTTTACGACTCCGCTTTTTCTTTGTTTGTTGAACGGTTTTCGGAAGATAAATGTTAGAATGTCATTTAGAAGTCTGCGTCAATTTCATACCATTTCGTATAACTTGAGATAGAAAGCAAATGTTAAAAGTTATAAATATAATGGCATCAATTACAACAACTGAAAAAACAAAAAAATAGAAAATTTGACTAAACTATAAAACTAAGAAAAATGATTTTTCCAAATTAATTTATTAAATTTTCCGATTGGGGGTAACTGCTAGATCAGAGATAGGCAATATAGGAGAAGTGACTGGACAGACTCGTGTTTTGTCGACTCTCGCAAAGCGGCTATCCAACACATCAACTCTTTCTCCTGAGTCGAATAAACATGAGTGCATCTAATTGCTTCAAAAAAGGTATCACTAAGCGTAGTCACAACCCCCGTTTACTGTTAATGGGCAGCTCGCTACTAGATAATCTCAACCTTTCGATAACAAAAGGATTAGGCGATCTTCACAGTAGGTGGACGATGCAAATGAGCGGAACCGTGCTTAGAACCACAGCAAAAGAAATGACACAGATTTCATTAAAACTCACCTGACTTAGGACATTGAACGAAATTTTTTTTCATATGAGAAAAAATTTAATTTAAATGGTCCTGATAGCTTTAGATTTTATTGGTACGTTATTGACAAGATATGACAACCTGCTAGGTTTTTGGCAACGGAATTATAATGATCTGGAAGACTTTCAATTAGAAATTAAATCCTTTACATTTTACAACTTATAATTCCTAATGCGGTGATAAATCATTATTACTACAGACTTTACTGATTTATTATAGCTAGTAGCTAACATTAAAAGTATCTTCGGACAAAATAGAGATATAAACTCTGTGTACCTTATATATATAATTAATAGACTGTTAATTACCCTAAGAAGGTTCACTTTAATCATTGGACCTAAATGAAGTCAAACACGTAAACGTTTACGCGAGATAGCGGCAGTCAACCCAGATACACAACCTACTATTAATTATACATCATCCTTGAAGCACGTAGAAATCTTATCATTACGTTGGAGATGAGCTGATTTACATAAAATACGCATAAAACTACGTTACAAAATATTTCATAAACATAAATTACCATTTAATGTCCAACTAGTCTGTTTTATGTTAAAATTACTGTCTAATAATATATACTCTCCGTTAGAATCACATATACCTACGTTAATTCCGTGATTGTGGCAAAGAACCGCAGTTAATTGAGCCCAGATATGTATATATTGCTGGTTTAACGATTGGAATAAGTTGTTTCCTACATATACATTAGAAGACACAAAAGATAATTGAATAACCGAACAAAAATATGAAGATTAGACAGGAACCTTAAATAGAAATTGTTAAATACCAAGAATAATACATTTTATTTATTTTGCAATATAAAATAATGCAATGATCAATCCTATTAGAAAGTTAGGAAAATCCATGATTACTTTATAATATTTCTTATTCTTTCGAATACTACAATTTTCACAAAAAATGCCGAGCATCAATTATACTACGTGGTCCTTAAAAAGTAATGGATCCAACGATGGTGGTTTGTATCAAAATCTACACTACCGACTGTGAGTACCATTCCTTAGTAACGCTTGTCAAAATTTCGGAGAAATTCATCGAGTAGTGTTATTTCGCAGTTGAAAGTGAGCAAGATTTTGTATTTGTAGAATCATATCGAATTTCTTTTGTTTTGTTTGGTAAAGTGTGTGTAGAAATCAAAGAGAAGTAGGATGCAGTTTATAAGGATCATGCACCTTCCATTAGTTTCCATCAGATACTTGCTCAATGAACTTAAGTGTGGCAGGACATCTGCCTTTGATGAGGAGCGGCTAGGTCATCCCACTGAATTAATGAATATAGTTAGAGGGAATGTTAATATAGCAAACATCTCAATTGATCGTGTGCGGAACATCCCCCACGAAAAATTGAGTGTGAGAAAATTATCGGCGAGATGGATGCCGCGTCTGACGATTGATCGAAAACGAAATTCTCTGATAACTTCAACGCAATGTTTCATGTTTAAGCGCAATACGAGGGAGTATCTGGGACGTTATATGGCTGTAGATGGCCAGAAACTAACGTAAACCATAGAACGTGAAAACGATTCCATTAGTTGGAAAAGCTATGGCGACGATCCCTTGGAGTTCGCAAGGCATAACCCTAACTGATTGTACTAATTCGAAGCTGAAATAACAAGAGAAAGGCCCCACCTAGAAAATAAATCTCCATCGTGATAGATACTCCGACTCACGCATTGGCAATTGCGGCAGCAAAACTACTTCAGTTACGGTGTAAATAGACCATATTCGCTAGATTTGGCACCTGTGCCACCTTTTTCCTCTAAAATTGACAAAATTACTTGCAGGATAGCGGTTCACGTAGGATGAAGATGCTATTGTCGAGAAAGAGCCCTATTTTGCGGAGTTCGGCAAATCCTATAATTTAGATGGCTTAAAAAAATTGGAACATCGCTGGATCGGGAAATATATTTACTAAATGCAAAACAATTGTTTTCCTTTACACAGATATTTATCATGTCATACCTGTACGTTATACTTTAACTAATACGATATGGAGCAACAAGTTCTAACAGTTTGTGCTTACATTTATGCAAACTTGGGTAGGAAATAGAGCCAAGTTATATCTTATGTGACGCTAAGTTAATCCCAATAGCTCGTGGGAATCTCAGTTCCAGGGTATTCTTGTCAATTACTGCAATTAAATCCTGTGGGTTTCATACTTTTCTCTTTTCTCGTTTTTATTTTTCCTTATTTCCCCATGTTTTCTTAATTCTTGTTATTTCATTATCAAGCTTTGTTGCAATTATGGTATATTTGTTTAAATTTGTCAAGAGACTTATTTTTTCAGATTTTAATGATACTTTTACGATGTCTTACGCATGGAACATATAAGATAAACGTGAAATAACTTTTATGTTCAGTGTATATGAGAAAGACTATCACGATGCCAAATTTAGAAATATTTGAAGGACTTTGCGTTAAGTAAATAGCTGGCAAATTTTAGATGGGATGGAATGAGATAAAATCTACAGGGCCAACTTCTTCCATAAAGGAGAATAAGACTCACATTATTGAATAATTTGAACTGCAACCGCGCCAAACAAAGTGATAATTGTTAGATTTACCGAACATTAAAATTGACCCAAGTTCATTTCGCATAGTTCTTACGAAAGCCATTCTAAAGGGAACAACATAAAAAGACAAAAAAAAACAGGTCCATTCTCTATCAGAAACTGATACATTGTAATGTATGTGCTATGGATAATTAGTTACAAAAGGATTCGCTAAAATAAATAGATAACAAAATGGAAACAAATAGGGAAACGTATTAACAAAAAAAAGGTCTACAGAAGAAGTCAAACATCTTATACACTTGATTTAATCTAAATTTTATGTTATTTGTTTAATTTTTATCCAAAAGCTCTTTTCACAGAATATTCTGAGAAATCGATATTAAACTATTGTTAATTTTAATGGAATAACAACAATTTTCCAATTTCAAGGATGTACATATCACATAAATGATTGGATTTTGTGTTCATTCAAAAAATGACTTCAAAGTAGTTTAATTTACAGTTAGTACAATAGCCACTACCTTTATTTTTAAAAACCCAGAACAACAAAACCAGAAAACATAAGAAATGCAACTAATAAAAATCTTGATCGCCTACAAACTAAGTAAACACAGTACTTTACGCCACTTTCTCGTAAAAGTGTGTTTCACTACCGTCCGTTTGAGTACGGCCTCGAAACACCGCACAATCATTAATGGAAGTCGCTGGCCCAAAGCATTACGCACAGCGAGGCAGTTGTTGACCGTTAATGATAACTGGGAACAGAGAAATATACACACAAGACCTCTCTGTACGACCTACACTTCGTTCTCTTATAGTCCGCATCTCTTTTACAGAAAATAATTATACTACACTATTTCATAAAAGTACAGCTATTTAACGTACTACACTAAAAATAAATGTGACAAACTTAACTCTCGAAAGCTCCAGGAGGTAAAGGCAGCAAATTTATTTTAAGAAACCCGTAATGCTTACAGTCTTCACCGTTTCTGTTGTGCATTAAATTTGCAAGCACGTTATAACGTATGCAGTTGCAATAGAACCTCCGGAAGGGGCGGCTACCATAACGAGACGGCAACGTGAAATAATCACTTGAAAATTGGCTTAGAGTATATAATATGTGTATAAAAAGAAACATTTCAAGAACATAAATATAATTCGGCGTATTGCACTTCTTCGCGATGTTTTTCAACATATATAACAAGAGATCAAAATTATTTGAAACTTTTAAGCAATTTAGATAAATTTATCTAGACAAGAACTAACAATAAAAAAGCTTTGATTCTTGTTAAATTACATGTGGCTTCATAGGGATTTGCATTTGCGTATTCCCATCGCTTAATTTTTTGCTATAAATAATCGATATTGCAGAGATGCAGTTAATCTACTCGGTGGTATAACTTACAAGGGTAGCATCAAGAAAGTGCAACAAAAAGATGGTAGCTCATATTATTGATGGAATCACTATTCACGTCAAAAGCAATGTGTGGAGAAAAGAGCACCAACCAACGAACATGTTTCTGCTTACCCGGCAGCAGCAGCGCTACACCAAGTGTCTCCTTACTTTATATACGCGTTAGTCATCTGGATCCTTTTATATCTTCCTCCAGTTCCATTTCTAAAGGAAATTCTCTTTAAGTTGACTCTTCTTTCTTTTGTGGACGCCGAAGTCTTCTTCCTAACTCCTTTGTGTGGCTGTTACCTAAAACAGAAACATGTTTTAAGGTTATGGTTTTATAAAGTATATAAGACTAATAATATTGACGATAATGGTGAACAAATATGTAATCAACATGAGTCGATATCTACAAAAAGGACAACTACATATGAGAATCAAGTATCCCAGGCGAGAAAAATAATGCGACAATCGAAAAGAGAATTTCTCCCTTGTCGTATTGATGATACTGCGCGCATACCAGTTCCAGATGAAATATATTAACTGTAGTTGCTGGTGTAGCATATTCTGGTCTTTATAAATTGTTGCTTGGGCAGATGTGAACAGATTGTTCAGAGGCATCTATTTGATAGTGTCAGCAGAGACAGTTTTAGACGGACAATTACTAATGAATCTTGGATTAATATGTATCAATAAAAGAAATTATTAAACATGTTACTTTGTCAAGAAAACGCAAAATTCAATTATTATAGGCGTCGAGCGCCTGATCAAAACAAATTCATTAACAATTACTGTTCAACACACGCAAATGATCATTTTTCATGGAACAAAGTTACGGCAAATTATTAAGATTTGCTGTTGAAGCGAAAAGTTAAAGTGAATTATTCATTTAATACGATGAGAAATAACCAGCAAATAGTGTAGACTGAGGAGTAGGTGTTGTAAATTTTCTATTGGGTAATCCTAAAAGCAACTGCTTTTCAACCAATGAAATCATATGAGATCGTCAATTTGTTACTTTCGTGCTAGTTGGAAGTAATCTATACTAACGGACGTCGACTTGCGTAAATGAATTGGCTTAAATCCATGTGTAAGAAAGATTAGAAGCAGTTTCGATATAAATCGCCATTTGTCGTTGCGAATGGTGATTCTTCTAATAAAATTTGCATCGTTTTTTACAACGTTATCAGTAACTTGAACTTTCTTGCACAAATGCAATATATATAAATATATTCTCTAATTAACAGAATATGAATCACAATCTTCAGGAGTTATATCACCTTTTACTTTTATTTTTAACAAAAAATCATTTTTATTAGCAGGGGTAATCTTTTAAACAAAAAGAAATGTTAAAACTAATAATAAAACAATAGAATGGCTCTTTGGTTGAAAAATCTATCAAACAATAAAGCGAATAGCAAATTTCCGAATTCCCCTCTTTTTAACTATGTTTCATACGCCCTGAAAAAAAAAATAAGGAAAAGGGAACATCCAAGCATCAAGGGCAATAACAAAAAGGTTGTCAGAATTTCTTGGAATTATTTGCCAGCTTGAATTCTGTACCGTTTTCTATATATCTCGTATATTACAGATCGATATCTGTTGAGCATTCACTTTATTATTTGTATCAAGATTTTCTTTGCTTTCAATTACGTTCTAAAAGTTGGATTCAGCATACCCTATACTATATTGTTACATTATATCTATTCAACTAACATATGTATCCTGAGTAACTAAATAACAGTGTCAAATAAATAACTATCTGCAAATTGTTTTGAGAACGCCTCCGCTTGCATCTAAATAACCGCCTTTGCGAAGTTTCTAAAAATAAACGACGGTGGGTTATAGCTAATACCTTCCCATATAATTTCAATACGTTTGCGATAAAATAGGGTTTAAGTATGGGGTTTAGTTGACCACGATTATCGTAGATTGAAAAAATAAACCTTGGCTAAATAATGATAAATGGAAGTTCATATTTGTTTTGTGAATGAATAACCTCTTGTAGAAGGCAAACGTTTATAATGGTTAAGTTAGAAAGGGTGAATTTGACACTTATTAGGTTTTTCAGTTCTTTGTGCCTACCAAGATTTAATTAGCAGCATCTTTTCTGCAGCTACATATTGTGCTGGTCCTTTCTAATGGACCACTAGACATAATTTAGAAAGCAGCAGCTGCGCGAGTGTTTGATAAATTTGTGCTCTGTTTTTATAAATGCACTCTGTACGTTTTCGCAAATTTTAATAGACCTTTTTTCCCCGGATCGTCCATACTGACTGATATCAGTATCAATGTTCTTTTCAGTCGCTCGAATCACGGGATGATGATTACTCTTGTGTTCATTTCTCTCATTCATTTCCTTGTGTATTTCTTCAAACTATTCGTCGGTGATGCCAGAACTAGAACTTTTGGACTGAATATCGCTTTTAAGCGCCAGAATTGCTGCTTTCAATACATTAATACTGCTGTTGAGTGATGCACAATCGCGGCAGAACCATGATAAACCATTCTTGGTCTTACTTGTTCGTACATCAGTGGTAATTAAATGGACGCACGAATAACAGAACTTTTTGCATACGGAACATAGTTTTATGCTCTTCATTGACAAAACCGCATCCTCAAGCGTAACTGACAGAAAACAAGTAGAAGAAGACCAGGACAAACACGTGTATACACCTCAACGAATATACATATATTCCTTGATGTTTTAGTAATTAGATTAGATCAATAAGTATGCTATTCTTATCAAATTTATTTAGCAGTGGGGAAAACGTTTACAAATAAATTGAAGGTGGGAAACCCAGTTATGTTAGAAAAATATCAGCCTCTGTAAGTTTTGATTATAGTTTTAGTTCTAAACTTGGAAACAAAAGAAATATTAAGAACGCAAGACAAATAGTCCCTATTGTTTTATTTATTCAGATATCTACATATCCTCGCTATCATTATTTATTGTGTACCATAGGAATTTGAAAACATGAGCCTCGCTATCGAACTACTTTAATACCGGAGCGAAAAGGTATTTACCAGACTAATTCCCATCGAAAACTTTTCCAATACTACAAAGTAGATGTAGGTACATACACGCTACACACAACCATCCATGTTATTAAATGAGGAATTCTAAAGTTTCGTTGATCGGAATAGAGCCACTTATCTGAATCAATATTCACGGCACACCAGTGATTAGTTAAAATTATTCCCGAGATTCGTTTCTGAAGTTGAAGGTGCTTTTTAGTGGCATTAGTTCATAATCTACACGCGCTCGTATAATAGATTATGGTAAAATTCTATAAGTACCATGATGCTACGGATTTGTAATCAACTATATCTTTTTACTCGGATCATTATTGTTGTGGCCGTTGCTCTTCATGGGCTTGTCGGACATAATAACAGCTCAATTCTAGAGCCCATTTGTAACATCCGAGTTTTTATTTTATTGCATGTAGGTGAACAAGAAAAATTACGAGTAGAAATTAATTTTTTACTACACATCCAGACCGCTGTAAAAGTGCAACATAGCTAGTTGCTACCTGACTAACATTTTAAAATCAACTAATAGTTGCAATGGAAATTTGGAATCTATATACACACAAAGATAAATAACAATATACAGGCTGATTCACCTTCACTCCTCAACATCTAGAAAGTTGCTAATTTCTTTGCTTGCTATGAGCCAGAAAGAAAATGGACGTGACAAATTGCGTTGAGATTTAAAAGAAAACGTACAAAGCTAATTTTTTCCTTTTATCTTTGGTACCTTTACTTGACCTCGCAGAGAAAAAATAAGGCAAATAATACTTTGGATCTTTTTCATAATGTAATATTAATAGAAGCACTCACGGAAAATGCAATGCGATGAGAGCAAAGTGTTTTTGTTCCTCACATTGCTTTTACCACAAGTACGTTCTTACATATTAGCATTATTTTGATTATTGTCTCCAGGCATCTTCTTATATATTGTCAGTACACTAAACCCGGAGGAGTCATTCACATACATATGTAGCTGCCCAGCTATCGAGCCATCTTAGGTTCAGCAGGGTTGTTTGAGAACTATAGCTGGTAGAGAAGCACTCAAAGCAACGCTGATGACGTCGGGTAGGCAGAAACATGACTGTTAGAGGGGTGTTTTCTCTCCTAACATTACTTTTGCCGCTAGTAATTCCGTCGATACCATGAGGAGCTATATAAACATTAAGATAAAAATCTTGTTTTCTTTGTTTTCTAAATTTTTCTTATGCGGCCGTTTCCGGGTAGAATCTTTCCTTATACATTAAAATTTAATGTCTCTGGTGTAATAACGTAGACTTCCACAGCCAGAGTCAGTTAAACACGTATAGTTCTAACGGGTTTGGACCGGGCCGTAGTAGGTAACCGGAAACTCGACGTTTCTGCCACCATTATATGGCACTTCTTCAGGAGAACGCAATATGGTAGGCCACAGTTAGCACGGTAACTCAACGGGTAAACGGCGCCAGAAGCGCAAGTAATTGAGCGACAGATACCCCTCGAGTGAATGGTGATTATTATTAAATCGAGATAGGGTGGTCAAAGCGCGATGCATTACTCAACAAATATTATGGCTCATGGCGTACTCGCAGTTGATTTCCGTTTCGGGAATGGTTCACATGTTGAGTTGCCGCAGTCAATTGCTTCCCGCTCAGTTAGTTTTACCTCTGCCGTGATTTACTCGTTGAGTTACTGTGTTATCTGTGAACCGCCACCTTCCTTCTCCATGACACGGTGCAAACCCGCAACACCTTTAGTTTTAGTCTGTGATGTATATTAAATTAATTTAACATCTTTGTACTTTTTAAATTTATACTAGCAGGTATGGGGAACATTTCGCATATCGTTCATATAAGGTTACATGACATGAAATGTAGTTTTCATTAACAGTAAGAGCTTGACGATACCCGTTGCGAAAACGTTTACTACCATATAAAGGTAAATATTTGAATCTGATATGCTGTAGAGCGCGTGTTTAGACTAGAGAGACAAGGACTTCCTTACAGTTCATTATTTTCTTTTGCGTTTTATGTCTACTTCAAATATCATTTAATTTTTTTGAATATTTATATTTCCCCCCACTAAGTTGAAGCTATATATCGTAATCTTTTCAAGCTGCAATACGTACTAAAACTATTGAACGAACATTGAAAAAGATGGCTTTTATAGTGAGGAGAATTTGTAGTTCCAATTTCTATAATATATACAATGTTTTTTTTTGAGTAATGAATTTGTGTGTTTATTTTTCTTTATCACATTTTCCTCTCGAACATTATTATATGTCTCCATTTACTCCTAAAATAACGGGGTAATTGTAAACAGACAAAGATACCTGTGAGATGCAGTGACTTTGTATGAGGGGTTCATAGTGAAGGTGGAAATAAAAGAAGTAGTTAAATTATTAATTACCTAATTAAATAGAATTTTGTGACCAAATCAAAGAATTATTGATTATAATGTTTCTATAATTATTAATAAAGAAATTATTTAAAATACAAATATGAGTTCTCAAAAATCGTTTACAATTACACCGCTTTTCAATTTTTTTACCGTGAAGAGTAATCGTGAAATAGTAGATATTCGAAATCATATAAGTTACTAAAGAGGTAAATGCTTTCATAAAATATAATATCAGATTCTTTCAAAGATATTACCTAATATGTAACTTAAAAATAATGCTATGAACAAAAAAATATTTTTATACGCAGGTCAATCATAATCAAATCTCTCTTTATCGGCGACGCACAGGAATAGATTAAAAGAGATGGGTATCAAGAAGAGAACTACTTCCACCGCTACTTCGCATGACGAACAATTTATTTATCATACTCTCTGAAAATCTACAAAGACGGAGGTAATAGCGCGCTGGATGCCTTGCGATCTCGGATCAAAAGACTATACAATTAGTCATGTACGAGTAAAATAGTATCCACTCTCTGATATTCAACTCGAACTGCTTATACTTCAGAGAGAACAAAATACGACTACAAATTTTATCGCGAGTGCGATTCTCATTTTAGAAATTCCTTCTCTTTCTACTACATGTGTTCCTTTTATTTCATTTTAAATATATATCTACGAACATTTGAAGGACACATTGAAAACCGAGAACGATTGTAGGCAGATCATTTTTTATTATTGTAGCTTTGCCATATGCTCTTTCCATTGAGGCACTAACAGTAACAAGATATGTACGATAGCTCTATGCGATCATGGTTTACTAAAATAAGACCACAATTACAACAAGGTAGAAAATATGTTGCGAAATTGCAGAATTTCTTTCTAGCGTAATTTACTGATCATCAATGTGGTTGTGGTTGGCAAGTTGTATTTTACCAATCTTTGTGTCTGATTCGATTACTTTTAGAAATGAGACTGCATTTACGACAATGAATTTATAAGTTTTATAAGTGACACATGCTTTCAAAATAACATCTCGTAAGTTTCCAATTATATTGAAAACGGGTCCTCGGTGAGGTATCCCTCTTTTATTTAGCAGTTTGGGTGTAAATCGCCATAACCACGTACAAAAGTGACCCCTACTTCTATTTCCGACGCTACCTCGTCGTTTCCCAGTTGTAATTTACTTTTTTTTCATCGTGCGTTCAGTTCTCTCTAAATCAATTTTGAAGTTTTCTATTTCATCAGCAAGGACAATTACACAGATTGGAAGTTCCAAATAGTTTATTATAGTTTTCGCTACAACATTATTTCACCGCAACAAGTGCATAAATATTAAGGGGTAACGACTAATTGCAAGTAAAACAAATTATAGACTAAGAGGGTAATCACAAGTTTAGAGCAGTTAGTGGAGAGTTCAATTAATGTTAATCCCAATTCGCAATATCTGTTGATTTCATACGTTCTAAAAGACTATTTTTTTACATTTGTCTTGAATACGTTTGTCTTATTATATCCATAATTAATTAATCAGGGACTCAATAATTGTATACGAGGAAAACGTTGAAAAAAGATGACCGAGAAATCAATAATCAAAAAAGCACACGTCATATACTGAACGAAAAGTTTCATAGATACAATAAAAAAAGGATATTAACATAACAATCTTTTTATTCAAATTGGTCAATCCAAGGAGTCTTTACTTTGATAAAATAGTGTTTATTATATTAATGAACACGTACTTTTGTATATACAATAAATAGATTTATTCATGTTTGATTACAAGTATCTGAGTACATTCATATAATAATTTTTTTATCAAAATCAGTTCAATGAACGGATTAATTACTTTGATAATCGGTAATTCATTAAATTAATCTTTATTAATATTTTATCAAATTGGTTACTGCATTGATGATCTCAAATCAGAGAGATAATAAGTATGGTACGTTGACTTTATGACGAAGTGTAAGTAAATGATCAGAATTCGGTTCGGCTACCATTATAGTTGCATACAAATACGCATATGCAGGAAGATAATATTGACAAATTGGTATTAAAAATATCATTGTTTATGCTGATTGAATGTTCTTTATGTTTAATGTGGAATTTTTGCAAATGTTTAAAATGTTGTTAGCATATTTACAGTGCACAAATATGCCCAAATATTGTGAAAACCGCTTCCTCGGTTAATGTATGTAATCTTCCTGGGCTTACTTGTTTTAGCAGCCATTGCCAATATTAATGGAGACAAAATCCAGTCACCAATACTTAGGAAACTAATATATATAGGGCGGTGCAATACTACGACAAAGCTCGATATATCTTCTGTTAGGAAAGGTATCAAAAATACTTTCTAATAGAAATTGGAGACACTCCTAAAAATAACTTTTTAGAATTATTCACATTTATAGTGTTTATAAATCCAGAATGAACCTACCTTATGTTTTCTTTTATTAATGGGACACATTAATTATATGTTAATTTAAATTTTGGTTAAGTTCATTTCCCTCATATACCTGCTTACTCCTAATATAGGGTTTTATTATGTTATACTACGTATTTCCAGGGTGAACCTATGTTTTTTTTAATGGAACAACCGTATAATAATTCAAATTTTGGTTAAGCTCAACCCCTCCATACTCCGAATAAACTGGGTATTTGAAAAGTTATGGTCAATCATCAGATCATCAACACTATAAGGGTTTCTCTAACGCACAACTTTCATTCCTTAACATGCCTATATGAGTACTATCAGATGCTGCTCTTATTCTGCTCTTCAACTGGTGTTGTCGGATACCCGGTCTATAGATAGTGATTCTTTAAGTGGTGTTATATATAACACCACTTAAAGAACTCTATTTTAATCAAACCTGGTGAGCGAGCTGGCCGTACAAGTGGTCCCTCTTCCCTTATCCATTTACCAGAAAAGTTGGTACTTAGGTGGTTATGAATGAATTTAGTGTAGTGTACTAGTGTCCCACTGTGTACATATCCAACAGTAACGGCAACTGATTTTCTAAAAAATCTAAATAAACTTGTCCATGTACTCGTCCTTCAAAAAAACAGTCGAAAAACGTAATTTCCAACTATATTACCCCAAACATTCAAAAACAACCTAGTTTGATTTTTGTCTCCATGTTATAGGGTTTGTTTGCAGATCAATAATGGATGTTATGTCTATTCACCCGGCCATTTCTGTGAAATGTAGCTTCGCCTTCAAACAGCACAAAATCAAAAAAATCCTCCTGATCATGTATTTGTTGTTGAGCTCATTCACAAAGAGCAGCTTTACGGAGAAAGTAATCTTTGCGTAACACGTGGTGCAACTGAATTTTGTAGGGATGGGATTTATACTTAGGAGTATTGTTCATCTTCTACCAATATCTTGTTAGCGCGAAATTTGGCATTGGCAAGTATGTGAGTTTTCAATTACGGCTATCAGCACGTTTAATTCATTTTTTGCCGCAGTAACAGTTTTTGTTCTTTTATATTTACTACCGAACCTGTGCGATTGAAACGCTGCATTGATCTTTCAAACACTTCCGTCAGGACATCTTCGTTCAGGATATTTTTCATACATTCACCTGATAATTCATCAACAAAATAGTTCATACGGGAACATATTTGGTGTTTTAAAGGCTAATGTAAGTCAAGAGGCTGATATTTATTAACCGTTTCTAGCAGTTCGCTTCTTGAGAAGTTAATTGAAGCAAATGTTCCGCGGATAACATGATATATTGAAATAATTTCTATAAATCCCAAATTTTTCCAATGATTTGAAATATCTTCTCAGCTATTGAATTTAAGGAATGCTTATTAAAAATTAGGGCATGTAATATACCACATGGGTGTCCATTTGAAAAAAAAAAGAAAATAGTAAATTTCCATTTTTACTTACCCTGTATAAATGCAACACTCGAGGAAGCAACTTACAGTTGATGTCAAAGTAAAAGTACATTCCTAAACTCGTGCTAGTATTAAAACGATTAAGTATCTACTATTTATCAGATACGGGTTACTAAGTTTTAGTAAGTATTTAGAATAAAATTGGCTATAACTTTTCAAATAGGCGGTAGAACGTAATGAAGCCGTATATTGGAAGTATGAGGGGTTGAGCTTAACCAAAACTTAAATTAATATATACGTGTTCCATTAAAAAAAGGTTCACCCTAGAATTATGGAACACCCTGTAAATATAAATAATTTTATGTTTAGAAGTGTCCCCAATTTCTATTCGAAAGTATTTTTGATATCCTTCTTAATAGCACTACTTTGCCACATTATTGCGTCAAACACTTCTATTACGAATTTATGAAAAAAATATTGTAGGAGCTTTTAGATCAAACAACAGTTTTTATGAATATTTTCTTGTTGAATTCAATAGACGACGTAAATTATAACTACAATAAATTGATTTATGCTATTTTATTATTGTTTCATAGCGTATTCTGCCCTACGTTTTTAGTAGGGCGTAGAGTTGTCTAGATATATTTATGAGCTATCAAAAATATTTGCAAGAATAACTACATGTAAAAGAAAATTTTATTTTGTAAAACAACACTTAACAACCCAAAATTAAAAATATATTTACAAGTTTAGTAAAACATCAAAATTAATAAAAAGTACTGCAACAATTTTTTTTGTTCAAATTGCTTTCTCACATTTTAGAATGTATGGAAATTAATAGATATAGTAAATTAGGATTAGCTTTCAATAAATGACCCGACTTATATCACCCCTCACTACTTTCTTTAAACTTGTAATTACCCCCTAGTCTAAAATTTATTTATCCCCGAGTTAGTCCTGAATATTCATCCACCTGATGAAGCCATACTGAGGTGAAACAATATTGTAGTGGAAACTATAATAAATTATTAGAACTCCCACTTTAGTATGCTCCGCTACGTTATTCAAGGTTAACAAGTATTTTTTTTTCCTTTAATGTGAGGACGGCCCAACGATGTGTATGAGCTTTTAAAGCTTGCAATAACCTCAGGATGCTTTTAGTGTGTAAAGTGTTCCATGGCCTTGTTACTATTGCCCCTTCGCCTTAAACGCCGAAGGACAGTTAATTGTACCCTAACTGCGAATGGTGACTCGGGAGTAAGCCTACAGAAACGAGTTGCGCTTCATGGAATTAGCAGAGACTAGACAGATTCGTCTCCGGTATTTTCGTGAAGCGCACGGAAAGTGTACTCGTTTTTGCAGGCTTACTCAGGAGTGTATCGAACCCACTAGGAAAATGTCTTCATCCTAGTGGTACTCGAACACACAGAAATATAGATGCCAATCCTACCTAGGGAAAGGCTGCTGGCCCACCGAAGCATTCAGCCGGCCCTACCGACCAACTACCCCACATCTTGTCCGCCTGAACCGACAACTATCGGCCTCTCCGGGTCTAGGCCGCTAAGCAACGAGAACGGAACCAACCAGAGATTGGTTCTAACTTTTCTTCTTTCTACAAATTGTTTCCCATCGCCTTTTTATGTTTCTCTTACTTTATATTCACATCTTCCTGTACTCATTGTAAGGATGATTTAATGCATATTCGATAACATTGCTAACAAATACAATGTACATACATCAATTCTTCCTTGAGATTTCCACATAATTCCAACGCGAACAAGGGAAATCCGTTCAAAAAACATATGTTCCGAATAAATTTTAATCAATTCGTTCAGTACAGAGTGTGCTAGCTCCTCTCGTATATCTCATAATCCCTACCACCATTAAGGTTCATCGTTTGAAGCATGAGTAGTGAAACTAATTATAATTTAGCCTACCGTGATAGTTGGAAAGTTAGTTAACTTAATTGGTGTGGAAGCCAATCGCTTTTAATAACATACTATACAGTGTAGTAGATGGAATGAATGAAAAGTTTTTTTTGTTGCTATGCATATTATTAAGCTTTAACTGAGCGAAGCTGTTAGTTTGCAACTAGCTTTTCGACCTTCGTTAGCGATGCATTCAATTATTCGATGACGAGATGCAGCAAACCAGGTATTAATCATACGTTTTTTGCAAATCATCTCTATCTCCGCTGAGTGTCGAGTGTTAAGTATGATATGCGTAGACAAGGCAGCAAGTGCCGTACAAACTAACAAATCAAAAACAAGAATTAAGTGCACCTTTCCTACAGAATTTTTACAAACCAGTAGTTTACTTGTTTGTTTGTAGATTTTACACAGCAGGTTATCTTATCCTTTAAGGGAAATATTAATTGCTGAAAATATGCCGTATAATTACTTGGTCTACATCTTAATCTAACATGCTACAAAATAATAGCGTATATTTTCGCTGGTATGAAAGCATGAATTCATGGGCTATTTGTCACGACGATGAACTAAATAATCATTTCCTGTTCCTTCACGACCATCACGGAAAATAAGGTTGATTCAAATAATACGTATCAATAAGTTATACACATACGGTTAACGGAATATACAAATTGAATGTTGTCTTATTAGTCACAGTCTATTATTCCGATCGAATAATCTCTCTTCGAGTATCTGATAGGTATTTATTACTGATTGAGTGATTTATGGAAATAAGTTAAGTGATTTCGAGTGTAACAAATCACTATTTGTACTGATGTGGGTATATTGAGCGCATTTGTTCCCTTCTCTAGGCTACAACAAAATCGAGCAACATTTATTAATGCGGTACGTAGCTAGCTTCGCAAATTGCTGATTTGGATGCAAT